>CATIWK010186165.1:0-13557 GCA_949634005.1 Mallotus japonicus
TTCGTCGTTTCTTTGTTGCTCTCTCTGCTTGTTCTTTTGATTCTAGCATTTGGGTTCTTGTTCTTTTTTACTGTTCTTTTGATCTTGAAAACTGTTAATCATCCATGGATAAAGAAACACACAATCGTGATTCCAATCAGAGGACCTCTCAGGATAATGATACAGTGCAGGAGCAACAGAAAAGCGAAACTGAGGTCTTGTCATTGACCCATCCAAGAATTGAAGCTGTGAAGAAAAAGTACATTGAGAGAATTGAAGATCTGAAACAGAAAGTGGAGAAGTATGAGAAGGTATTGAAAAATTACAATGAAGTGTATAAAGTGGTAAAAAATCAGGATGCCCAGAATGACATTGCAAATGGAAGTAAAGAAGAACGAATAAAAGAAGAGAATTTTGATGATCTGAAGGCGTTGATCGATGCACCTGTATATGGTAACTTCAAACAACTGCATGGAAGGATTACCAGATTCAAGTTTGCAGAGACTAAAAGGATTCAAGGATTAGAAGCCAAGATTCATGCACTGTTGCATGAAGATGAAGATACAGATTTCAAGAATGATGATAATCAAGGGGAAAGCAAAAAGATAAGTTTCTTGGACTGTTTGAAAGAATTTGACAAATCTGATGTTGGTTATTGGACTTTGAAGATTTTAAAAATTCTAGCAATTAATGAAGGGAAATCACTTTCTCGTTTGGTTATTAAGCTGATGGTATTAATGTCGGAGGATGATCAAGTGATGGCCAAGTTTCAAGTTCTTGGAGGTGCACTCAAATGGGTATGTCAAGGAGAAAATTCTGTGGTAATTAAGAGGTTTGTTGATTTATTTGAGGCGGCACATGTGAAATTAGGCAAGAAAGAATCCAAGAAACGGAAGGCAGTGATGATGCTAGAGGAAGAGGAAGTAGCAGGATCTGAAGGCATCAATGATCAAGAACTTGAAAAAGATTTCACTGATGAGACTTTTCTTGCATTACTGAAAGAGATCTTTCGTCTGGAGCTTTTTTGGATGCATCGAGGATTGCCCGTTTCAAAGTCACTGATGAAGGATGCATATCCATTGCTGGTGGCTGATCTGGAAAAACGTGAGCAAGCATTGAAGGGTCTAGAAGTAAAGGTGAGAGAACTTACCAAACTATATGTATTCGTTCTTGGAGAAGAAGGTCGTCAGCCTATTAAGGTAATTCACGACTATGAAGTTATTGATCCAGAGATAAATAAACTGTGGAATCAAATTGAGGAATCAGAGAAAAAAAGGACTGATGATTGATGAATCTGAATCAGATACTAGGGGCTCGAGGTAGTAGTTTTAATCACTTTGTGACACAAGACATTCTCTTAAGTTTTAGTTTTCATGAGTTTGTGAATCTGAATCAGATCAGCTTAACTAGTGCATGTACAGAAGGTGTAATTTTTTTCTTTTACTTAGTTTACAAGAAATTTCTTCTTTTTTAGATCAAAATATGATGTTTCTTTAGTTTGTTTTGCCAAATGTTGATGATATTTCAATGGTTTCCTTAAAGAAATTAAGCAAGTGTTGTTATTGAATTCTCCTTTTGTTGTGTCCTACATTTGACAATTCTGTTTGTGACTGTCAGACATCAGCAAATGGGCCGTGTCTCATCAGGATTCTTATTTTGGCTTTTACTACTTGCTTAAAGTGTGTGGTCAGTTGAAGTAACTCATCAGTACTACACCAGTACAAGAGGCTCTGTTTCTACAAAACCCTGTCAACAAGGCTTGGTTGCGAAAATCTTATCATTTTGGACTTCTAATGTAGTTTTTTTTTATCTTCATACCTTCATTAAAATTACATAAGGAAACTCAAAATTCAAAAATGATAAACGGAGCGGGCCCGCCAATAAAAAAATGGGAGAAGGGAGGAAATTACCAACAAAAAAATCAAAATGAAATTACCCCATGTAAATAGGGGGGCAATTTCATCAAATTATAAAAAAAAAATAAAATATTAAAGCGGCCCACTATGTCTATCACGTCTTCTCAAAATTATGTGATGATAATTGATACCATGGCTACAGTAATACACAATATGAGGATGCTTATTCTTTGAAACGGTGCAGTCTTGGTCAAAAAAAAAAAAAAAGAAATAGAAATGGTGCAGTCCTCCCCATGCTGTAGAAGCATTTAACTGCTTGTCTCATATTTTTTTATTTATTTTTTACAAGAGATAAGGTACAAATTGGACTCTCAACTTTATCCCTAATTTTACATTTGACCTTAATTTTTTTTTTTTATCTCATTTGAATCTTAATCTTTAAAAATTAGATTATGTTGGACCCTCCTTTAAAGAATTGTTGTAATTAATTCCTAAAAATTAAAGAAAAGTTTAACTTTAACATTAATTAATAAAAATTAGTTTGAATGAGAATGAGAATTGATGAAATTACTTTTAAAATATACATTTATGAAGTTTTTTAAAAATTTTAAAAATTTTACAATCATGTCATATATATTTAATCAAAAAGAATTAGGAATTTTCTATAAACTCAATAGTTTTTTTTAAATATTTTAAATATTTTAAAAATTTAAAAATTATAATGTGTATAGAAAATTTTTAATTCTTTTTTCTTAAATATTATTGTTTGAAATTTTTTTTTAACTTTTTTAAATTTTAAAAAATATAAAATATATTTCTATAAACTTAAAATTTTTAAAAATTTTAAATATTTATAAATATTTATTTTGAAAGTAATTTCATCAATTCGCATTGTAATTCGAGCTAATTTTTATTAGTTAATGCTAAAATTAAAATTTTCTTGTTTTTAAGACTTAATTGCAACAATTCTTTGAAAAGTAATCCAATATAATCCAATTTTCAAAGGTTAAGGTCCAAAATATGAAAAAAAAAAATTAAGGTCAATTATAAACTTCAAGATGAAGTTTAGGGTCCAATTTGTACTTCATCCCTTTTTGCACGGCATTAAATAAATTATATTCTAATTCTAAAAGATTAATTAATATTTATGTTATTTATATTATAAGATTTTATTTTAACAAATAAGTATTTTCCTACACTATATTAAAATAATAAGAAAATATAGAAAAAAATATGGCAACTAAAATCAATAATAATTATCATATTGATTACATTTTTACAATGATGAGAAATATAAAAAGCTTAGATATAATTATCAGTATGTGTAATGCTCTCCTCTATTGCGGAGAGTCCAAACCCTAACTGAATTCTTTATTGTGATCTCCATCACCAGACAACGCCGTCAGGCCGCCCTGATTTTCTCCATTGACATGGATTATCCTAGTCACAAAGATTTGTTTCCTCCTCCTACATCGAAACCCGCAGAAAAACCATCCTATGCAACGACAAAAATAGAATCTCCAATCCTGTCTTCTGATGGTAATTATGCCACCAACAAGGGAGGGTATATTACTATCAAGATTAATCAACAAATTTATGAACAATTAGCCACTTGTCAACATGCTTTTATTGCTCAAATTTTCCTTTCCAAAGGGATTCTATATGAAAACTCATTGACTTAAAGAGGAAGCTATCTTCAGTTTGGGGAATTTCTAACAACGAAAACTAATTTTAAAATCCAACAAGTAAAAGAACTTTGTATGGGGTCGAGGTACTATAGCGTTAAAACCAAGGATTCTCCACTTGCAATATTGGACACCGAATTTTAATCCTTTAGCTCAAAAATCAACCAACACTTAGATTTGGATACAATTTTATAAGCTACCATGGGAATATTGGTACCCACAAATTTGGCCTTTATTGCTAGAGGAATTGGGGTTCCTTTGAGGATAGATAGTGCTACTATTATCAATGAGTTTGGGCATTATGTCCATGTCTTAATAGATATTGATCTGTCTAACACCTTACCTAAAAATCTTCTTATTGAAAGAATTGGAAAAAGCTTCTTCATTTATGTGGCATATGAAAATTTACCTTCCTTTTGCAACATATGTTCTAATATTGGACATTCTTCACAAGATTATAGATTGGACAAAAAACCTACCGTGTATCATGAAGTTCCTCATTCAAAGCCTGATAAAATTGAAGAGAGCCAAAAAAATTTGGAAGCCAAAAGCTAATCCAAGTATTGATGTTACTATTAGTAATGCTTTTGAAAAACTCCAAACTGGATTAGATTTGCTAATTGGAATGGAAAACGCTCCCACATGTGTTGGTGAACCATCCAAAGACATGGAGAACTTGGTCCTGATATATACGATTCATGAAGATTCTTTGGTTATTCATGAAAATGATAAGAATTCTCAACAACAAAAAAACCATTGTTGATGATTTAGTGGATGTGAGAGATGATTTTTTGCTTAAGAAGAATAATGATAACATAAGTGCTTATCCTCCAGTAGGGGTTAATGTTATTAATGTTACAGATTAGCCTTTATCCTAACATACTAAAGATTTACAATCTTTGGGTGATGATCATGGTCGACAAATTGTTGATGTGCCTGATGCTAATTTTGGTCACTCTAAAGATATGGCTTCTTGGCCTAATGTAGAAAATTTAAAAGACGAACAATGGACCACTGTCCAACGTAAAACGTCTTAATCTAAATAGGAGAAATACAAAGTTCTTTTTTCTAAAAGGGTAACTTATAAAAAAACTTGAAAGACTTATGAAGATTTTCTATTGGAATTGTCGTGGCATGGGAAATTCTAATAGCCAAAGAACTTTTTATTTTTTATTTTTTTTGGCAATATTCTCTGGATTATATCTGTTTGGCGAAACCTACAATGGCTTTTGCTTATATTCTTCAAATCACACATATTTGCTTCTTCATTGTACTCTTAATGATATGGTGGTTTCTCATTTTTTATTTCAATCCATATGGGTTACTCATCCTAGGCTTTGAGATTTTATTTCTAACTCATGGTCGGTTCCTATTGGTAACCTTCCTTCAATGCAACTTCTTGGCACTAAACATAAACGTCTTCATTTGGATCTCAAGACTTGGAACCGTGAGATTTTTTGTCATTTGGATGGTAACATTAATCATGCCGGTTCCCTTTTGTAAGAGATTCAAACTGAAATCTCACTATAAGGGCTTACAAATAATCTTTATAATTGTGAAATGAATACTCATAAGGCTTTAGATCTTTTTCTTAAACAGCAAGAGATTATCTTCAAAGAACAGTGTAGAATTATATATTGGTAGTAATTCTTCTTTCTTTCATTAATAGTTTTTTATGAAAAAATCAAGATAAGGTATTTATCAACTTAAAGTTGATGGTGTGGTTACAAATGACAAAACTATTATAGAACAACATATTATTGAACTTTATTAAAATCTTTTTCAGGTAGATGCTTTAGTGTCTTCTAATATTCACTTTATAAAAGTCATTGGTTCTTTCTTTTGTTTACTGAAGAAGATAATTTTGCTTTTATTTGTTGTCATTCTATTGATGAGATCAAACATATGATTTTTCATATGGATGCCCATAATGCTTCTGTATCAAATGGGTTTATATGTATTTTCTATAAGGCTTACTGGGATGTGGTGAAGAATGAGGTCCGTGCCATAGTTCAACTCTTTTTCACTACAGGTGTAGTTACTTCAAGCATTAATTCCAGTATTATAATTTTAATTTTGAAAGTGGTTGATGCAATTGTTATAGAACACTTCTATCTTGTAATTCTTAGCAATTTCTACATTAAAATTGTTATTAAAATTCTAGTAAAATGGCTTTCTTCTATTACAACAAGAATTATTTCTTGTAACCAATTTGGTTTTTAAAGAATCGCAATATCTCTGATTGCATTGCTATTGCTTCTGAATGAGTTAATCTCCTCAATAAGGCTTTTTTTTTTTTTTTTTTTTTTGTGGTAGTATGACAATGAAAATAGATATTTGTAAGGCCTTTGATAAAGTTGATTGGAACTTTCTTCTAGATGTTTTAGAGGCTTTTGGTTTTTCTTTATAATTTCAAGATTCGATTCTCTCTTTATTTTCATCTTCTAGGCACTCTATTATGATCAATAGCAAGGTACAAGGCTATTTTTCTTGTTCTCGAGGTGTATGACAAAAGGGTCCTCTTTCTCCCCTTATTTTCAGTCTTATAGAGGATTTTTTTAGCGGATCGCTAACTTCTAAAGTTAATCTAGGAGAGATTATTCCTATATTTCATATTAAGAATTCTACTTTTCCCACTTACTTTTAATATGCGGATGATGTTCTTTTGTTTGGGAAGTCCTCTCTTAAAAACATTTGAGCTATTAATAAAGCTTTCAAGCTCTATGGGCAAGTTTTAGGACATGTGATGAATTAGTCTAAGACAGAGATTTTCTATAGGGTAGCCATTAATGAAAAAAGTATTTCTAACCTTCAAAAGGTAGCTGGTACAAGAATATGATCTTTACCTTTTATTTACCTGGGAATACCGTTGCTTGTAGGTGCACCTACGAGAAAATGATTAAAGCTTATTGTAAACAAAATTTGTAGCAAATTTTCCGAGTGGAAAGGTAGTTCATTGTTTATATTTGGTCGGTTAATTCTTATACAAACAATAAGTTATTACCAGTTCTCTATTTTATTCTTTTACTATATGTAAATAGCTAAAAAATCTAATCAGTATTACAAAACATTGCATGCATAATTTTTTATGGTCAGGTTCTATTAATAAAAGGAACCTTGTTACAGTTCCATGGAAGATATCTTGCCAGCCGGTCAAGGAGGGAGATCTTGGTAATAATCAGCTAAAGTTTCTTAATAATGCAATGCTTAGTAAAACAGCTTGAAAATTGATTACTTCTCATAATTATCCTATAATGGTTCTTTGTAATCGGTTTCTTACTTCTTTTGGAGTTGCATGAGATTCTTATTTCCAATCTTCAGTTTGGCCTTCCATTAAACGTATTTATTCTTCTCATCATTCAGAGATTAAATGGTTTATTGGTTGTAAAAGTAAGTTGAAGTTTTGGACTGATGAGTGGCTTATTCCTATAATAGCTAATCAGCCGGGTATTTCAGCTTAAAAGCAAGGGAGATTGGTTAACCTGGTCTCTAATTTTTTAATTAATGATAGTTGGCAGGTCTCTCAAATTTATAATGATGTGGTTAATGCCAATATTGTTAACGTTTCTCCTATCCATGATGAGCATGACTTATGTGCTTGGACGAGGGTCCTGGATGGTGTTCATACTGTTAAGAAAATGCTTGATCATTTGCGTTCCTATTAGAGCTCAAGAGGAGGACGAACAAGACTAATTGATGTTTGGAGGAAAATTGAAAAACTAAAAGGTGATTTAAGAAAGAATGAATATAAACAAGAATGAAAAGTTAAACACAAGGAATTTAAGAGTTCAGTTTCTCAATGAACCTACATCTTCACCTAACTTATCGTCAAGTTAGAATTTTTAATCACCTACTTCAATATTATTCCCAAGATTGATTATAAGATGGTATTTTCAATGGCTCATAGCAAACCTTACAATAATGAGTTTTTTAGGCTCATTCAAAACTATCTTCTTCCAAGTGTTTTCAAGGTTGAAACTTAAACCTTCCCACATGAGTTTTCAAAGCTAACTCAAAAATTTGCAACAAGTTATTTTTCAAGGGATCAATAACAATCCAAAGAGAAAGAACCTCACTACCCACTTCTTCAACCCCAAAGAATGAATAGATGAAAGAATCCTATCTCTAACGCTCACCCAACTCTCACAAGAAGGATATACAGAAACTCAATAAGAGTTTGTTTACAAGCAAAGAGTATACATAGAAAAATTGAGAAAGAAATAAATTTAGCTCAATGACTTTTCATAAAAATCTTGCTCCACAAAGTCTCTAACTCTTCAAATGATGTGTTGAACTTGTATTTATAGTGGAGGGTTTAAAATATAGCTATTAGGGCTTTGGTTTTCGTACCTAATACATCTCTATCTTTATTTAATGTTTCATTCACATTATAGGAGAAATGATGCTCACGATCGTGAGAGGAGGTATCACTATTGTAATATCCCATTTTCTAGCTGTTGGAGCTCTAAAATGACTATTACAAAGGTTGCCAAATCATCCATGTGATGATTATGATTCTGAGCATCCACCTCACAATCCTAAGCATCCTCCTCATGACCATGAGGATAGACCATCAGTAGCGCTGTCCCTTTTCTTCACTTGAATTTAACTTGCTCAAGATCATGATTGGAATGCTTACGATCATGAGGTGATGCTCACAACCGTGAGGGAGACCATAAGGGTTTTGCCACTTCAGATAATATGAATTCGACTCTCTTTTGTCTCATGATGGTCCTCATGACCGTGATTAAAAAATCGTGAGGAGTCTTGTGACTCCCAAATGGATTTGTTTTAACTCCAATTTGTTGCTCATTGATTATGACTTTGGTCCTAACTTAAATGTAAACTTAAACACACATATTAGTATACTAAAATTGATTGTTGAGATCAAACTAAGTAATTAGAGATTGATCATGCAAATGTCAACAATCTCCCCCTTTTGACATTGACCATTAAGTTTTGAATGATAATGAAAAATCACTAAAAGTGTGTTTGGATGCAAGCATTTGATTTGAAATCTTAGATTTCAAATATTGAAATTTCAAATACAAGGATTTCAAATAACATGTAGTTACATGTCATTTCAAATCCTCATTAAATGAGTTGTTAAATTCATTGTGGATTTGTTTAAAATCCTCATAATACAAATCCATGTAGTTTCCAAACAAGAGATTTCATTGAAATCCAAATTCATACTCAAATCTCTTGTATCCAAACATAGCATAAATATATATGTGTGCATTTGTCCTTAATACTCCCCCTCAATCATAAACCATGGGTTTTGTAAATTTTTTCCCCTCAATATATATTACGATGAGTTAAACATATACCAAACATCATTTTAAACACATGAAAATATATAGTGTCTCCACCTTTTAAATATTCTAATTATAATTCATATAGAATTATTATCATTCAAAATATCAAATTTCTCAATTCCTATTTGCCAAAGTAAAAAAAGGAAGAAATCATAATAAAAATATGTGCTTATTTCAATTGAAAAATAATGAAAAATGAAGTCATGATTCTGAATGAAAAGTAAAATAAGTTATAATTCTAATATAAGAAAGTAAAAAAAATCACAAATGGCTGACATCACATTGCAAAAAGCATCACTAAGTGGGTTGAATGAAATTAGTTAATGACTCGTGATATAAGAGCATCCCAAGTAAATTTTGAAATATTTTTTGTAGTCGTTGGCTCCTTCGAATGTATGAAGAAAATATATACTGGAAAAATTTTACTCCGTGTGAATTCATGTAATTTGAATTTAAAATAATCAGAATTTTTATAATTATTAAATAGGCTTGATTCATATTATGTTCTCTGTACTTTTTTTTTTTCAAATTTCTCTTCTACACTTTTATTTTTATAGATTGACACCTTACGCTTTATTTTTTTTACATTAAGTCCTTTTGTAATAGTAAATGAGAAAATAAATCTCAGTTGCCGTTAAATAAAGTAGAACTTACTTGACGGATAAATATATATTTTTTAAAAAATTACTTTAACCATTATACTTTTATTTTTGTAAACATTAAGTCCTTACACCTTTATTTTTGTATACATTAAGTCCCTAATTAATATGAATTTGCACAATTTTATCAATTATATATATAATTTAATTATTCATACTTATTGTTTTAATATAAAATAGTATTAAATGATAATCACTCTTATGAAAATTAAAACTAAATAACATAATAGTTATTTAGTCTTTAAAATTTTTATTTGATTTTTGTACAAAAAAAATCAAGCAAAAATTTCAATAGATTTTATTTTAACTAATTTTAAGCAAAATAAATGATTAAAATAATTTTATATGTGCAAATTTTTAACAATGAAAAAAAAATATACCTTAAAAACTAGTTGGTAATAAATCTTTAAGAAATAAAAAAATGTATTGATATAATTTGTTAAGAAAATTTGTCCAAGTTATTATTTTAAAAAAGATAAAATTTGAATTTATTTTTTAGAGTGAAAATAGATGCATCCTTTAATAATTTATTGCTTAAAATTAAATTAATGGTAAAATGTATAAACAGAATTATATAGATTAGTACTAAATTATAGATAATAAAAAGACAAATAATTTAAAAATGTTTACGTTAATAATAAAAAATTCAATTAGAATTTTAATTTAGTTAAATTATAAATTTATTAACTAAATACATAAACGTTAATAATTAACTAAAATATTTATTGAAAGTAAAAAATTTTAAAAATTATTTAAAAAATATTAAGGATTAGGTTGCTAAAATTTTAAAATATACAAATTTATTAAGAATTTTAAAAATTATGGGGACTAAATAAGATACTTTTCTCTATATCTGTAACGCCGTTTTCACTCATTTTTAACGGAAGGACTTAACGTTTAGAAAAATAAAAGTTCGGAAAGTCAATGTATAGAAAAATAAAAAAGTAAAATGTTAATTTTATAGAAATAAAAATACAGGGTGAAATTCAAAAAAAAAAGATAAAAGTGAAGGGGTACAAATTCAGCTATCATCAGTTACAAAATTTTTAATTAATGAAAATGTAAAATTAAAAATTGTTTTTTTCTTTTTTTTTTTAAACTTTATTTCTATTTAGTTTATAATATTATTAATTTTAATGAAATTGAAATTTTAGTATTATAAAATTAGTGCTTTAAATATATTTATCTTGATAAAATAAAAAAACAACTTTTTCAAGTCCTCTCAAAAGAAAAAGCTTACTATTCTGATAAATAAATAAATAAATATATATATATATATATAATTTATCATGATTTGCACAAGAAAAAAAAGGCATTATTGTTTTATGGTAAAAAAAAGTAAATTTAAATCATTATCATGGACCATGGTTAATTTGATCATTTTCTCTATATAACCTGTTATAAATATTTTATTGTTATTTTTTTACAGGTTGCAACATTTAATTATTATAAAAAATAGTTTAAATATTAAATTGTTAAATTTTGAAAAGTTTAGACACTAAAAATATCTCCATCCCTAAAAATAAATACTATAAAAGTAATTGTAGTTTTACTTTATTAAATTTACAAATTAACCAAGGAAAAAAAAATCATTGTTCACTATTGATAACCCGTAGGCCGTAGGTGAGAGAATCACTATCCTTCAAAGAAAACAACCGTCCCCATTTTAAAAACCCATAACTTGGCGCTCTCTCAAAATCAAGTAAATCTTTGAAAGTTTTTCCTAATTGCCTCATTTTTTTCTTATCTCTCTGTTTGTTTCCTGATTTTATCGCCTTTTTATTGCTTTATCTGCTTGTTCTTTTCATTCAAGCATTTGGGGGGTTGTTCTTTTACACTGTTCTTTTGATCTTGAAAACTATTTATCATCAATGGGTAACAAAGAAGATAGAGAAAGACACAATCTTGATGATCCTAAATCTGAGCACCCTGTTGATTTCCATCACAACACGTCTCAAGATAATGATACACTGCAGGAGCTACAAGAAAGCAAAACGGAGTCCCTGCCTTTGAACCATGCAAGAACTGAAGATGTGAAGACAAAATGTATTGAGAAAATTAAATATTTGGCAAAGAAAGCAGAAAACTACAAGAAGGTACTGGAAAATTACATTGAACTGCGTAACAAGTTTCACAGGGTGAAAGTGGTCAAACATCAGGAAGCTCAGAATAACATTGCAATTAGAAGTAAAGAAAAACAAGAAAAAGAAGAGAATTTTGATGATCTGGAAGCGTTGATCGATGCACCTGTATATGGCAACATCAAACAACTGCGTGGAAGGATTACCAGATTCAAGTTCGCGGAAAGTAAGAGGTTTCAAGGACTAGAAACCAAGATTCATGCACTATTGCATGAAGATGAAGATACAGATTTCAAGAATGATGATAATCAAGGGGAAAGCAAGAAGATAAGTTTCTTGGATTGTTTACAGGAAATTGACAAATGTGATGTTGGTTATTGGACTTTGGAGATTTTAAAAATTCTTGCAATGAATGAAGGGAAATCACTTTCACGCTTGGTAATCAAGCTGATGGTCCTGATGTCCGAGAATTATCAAATGATGGCCAAGTTTCAAGTTCTTGGAGATGCACTCGAATGGGTATGTCAAGGTGAAAATTCTGTGGTAATTAAGAGGTTTGTTGATTTACTTCAGGCAGCACATGTGAAATTGAGCAAGAAACAATCCAAGAAACGAAAGGCAGGGATGATGTTAGCGGAAGAGGAAGCAGCAGGATCTGAATGCATTAATAATGATCAAGAACTTGAAGAAGATTTCACTGATGAGACTTTTCTTGAATTACTGAAAGAAATCTTTCGTTTGGAGCTTTTTTGGATGCATCAAGGACTTCCTGATTCAAAGATGTCACTGATGAAGGATTCATATCCATTGCTGGTAGCTGATCTGGAAAAACGTGAGCAAGCATTGAAGGGTCTAGAAGTAAAGGTGACAGACCTTATGAAACTATATGTATTCGTTATTAGAGAAGAAGGTCGTCAGATTTTAATGGAAATGCACGACTTTGAAGCTATGGATCCAAAGATAAATGAACTGTGGGATCAAATTGAGGAATCAGAGAAAGAAAGGACTGACGATTGATGAATCTGAGTCAGATCAGCTTAACTAGGGGCTTGAGGTAGTAGTTTTCATTACAAGGTGTAATTTTGTTTCTTTAGTTTTACAAGACATTTCTTCCTTTTTCTTTTTTTTAATCAAAGTGTGATGATTCTTTAATTTCTTTTGCCAGATGTTAATGATATTTCAATGAATTCTTTAAAGAAATTAAGCAAGTGTTGTTCTTGAATTTTTCTTTTATTCTGTTCTACCATTGACAATTCTGTTTGTGACTGTCAGCCATTATAGCAAATAGGCTGTGTCTCACCAGGATTACCAAATAAACTGTCTATTTCTTATTTAGGCTTTTGCCACTTGCATGATGTATGCTGTCTGTTAAAGCGGCTCAGTGACTACACCAATACAAGAGGCTCCATTTCCAGAAAGCACCCTGTCAACAAGGCTTGGCTGCGAAAATCTGATCATTTTGGACTTCTGATGTAGTTCGTTCACTTAATACATGTACTGAAATTACACGAGTAAAATCAAAATTATGTGATGATACCATAGCCCACAATAATACACAATACGGGATGCTTTAAAAGCAGACATCAAGTCACTACTGAATGGTGGACTAAAAATATTTAGTGCAGTCCTTCCATAAATATTATTTTTTTCCTTTTTATTAATCTTATAATCCTCTGTAAAAGACCTATTTTATGTAGGGCTGAGCATGGGTCTTGAAGAACCTGAACTGTCCCGAAAAATCGAACCGAAAATCTCCGTTGACCATTTGACTTTCTCCGAACCGAACCGTCCCGAAATTTTTTATTGGAACGGGTTCGGAGAATTTGAAATCTCCGAACCGAGATCCGTCCCGAACCGCTCCGAATTGTACCGAACCGAAGAACCGAAACTAGAACCGATAATTTAATAGAATTAGAGTTATATACACGTATATTATAAAAATTAACATTATATTATAAAGATTTTTGCAATAATTATAT
>CATIWK010186173.1:0-10904 GCA_949634005.1 Mallotus japonicus
AATATCTCCCTGGCTTAGCAGAAAGTCTCATTTCTATCACCCCTTGAAAATTTATTTCAAAAAGAAGAAGAAACATAAATCAGCAATAATGTCAACACCCCAATCTAAAAGTACAACAACACCTGCACAACCTTCTCCTTCAGACGATGAGGACGTGTCCACCGAAACTACAACTCAGGTAAAAGCTCATTTAATTTTTTTAGCAGTTTTTACTTCACAACTTTTTAGAATAAGCTAACCTCGTTCTTATATTTTGCAGACCCTTATGGAACTATGTAGCGAGTTTAATAACCATAATATGGAAGGTGTACCTGAAGCCATATCAAATTTTGAAAGGTATTTTGAAGTGATGTTAAATGCAGGGTTGTTTTGTGCATCAATATGAATGAATTTTGATATTGTTTGTTGTTTATGCAGCGAATCTTTGAAAAAGTCATCTTAAGAGTAAAAACAGAAGATCTACCGTCACACATTATTATCAAGTAAACTGATATTAACAACATCCCATCATTTTTAATTCTTGTTTTTGTTTTTATAAAAAGAGTTTATTACAAAATCATACACTGTATATTTCCTATGTTTTTAATATTTCCTCTGTTTCTTCAATTGTTTCAGAGAATGGATACCAACGGCTGCTAAAAGAGATGGATTTATCTCTATAAGCCCTTTTGGAAAGGTTGAGGGTGTACCACCTCCATCTCTATTTCCTCTTTCAAGTAAGACGGAGTTGCTACTTGGGATGAGTTACTACCACAACCAGACCTGACAATTATAAAGTCTTGGCATAAGCCCCATTATGAATGGATACAATGGATTGAAAGGTTGAGTTCAAAGTTTGAGAGTGATTGGAAAACAATGGGGATTCACCAGCTTATTCAAACGAGCAAGATTGGATGACCCTTCTGGGCAAATTTGCTGTGTGCTGCTATGAGGCTTTTGGCTCCAAGTGTGAACTCATTTGTGTTTCCTTTTGGACTGGCTTCTATTACACTGCGAGATGTGTTTGTACTCATAGGTTTGCCAATAATTGGACCAGATGCTTCATGTACAATAGAATCTAACGATAATGATTTGATCAAATTCTCTACTGCATCCACAGACTGGTCATCATATCATCCAATAATTTAACAAAAAATAAAAGCCACGGGTGCACCAACTAAGAAGGAGCATGTTAAGTTCCTATGGGTGCTTATTTGCAAGTTTTTTATGTGCCCCATGTCAAGGAAGCCAGCTGTAGAGTACATTACTCTCGCTAGAGATATTGCATCAGGGAAATTCTTCGTACTTAGAAAAATTATGCTCGGGCTTACAATCAGATCACTCAATTTCTATCATGATCATAAGCCATTTTCTAAGTTTGGAGGTTCTCTTTAGTTGGTACAGCTTTTTCTATTTGCTTATTTTCCAGAACTGAGAAGTTCTACTATGCCTTAAGCAAATTTACCTATTGGAACTCAACTTTTTTCATGCACATGTTCTATGGATTGCAAACAAGTTATGTCATTTTTTAATGGTCTGAAGGTCAGGGCCAAAGAATAACTCTTTATATTCCCTGGGAAGAATTAAACATTCAATGGTTGGAATTAATGACGGAGAATTTAGGAGTAAAAAAAGCTTCCATTGGTTCAACTTGTGTTGTTCTACTATTTCACTACTTTGAGGTCTTTATTATGTGGTAGCGCATCGGCTTTTGATCAAAATAAATCATCTTTTGGTTGTGAATATTACTTGCCATTCTACTGGGGCGCCAATTTGGTCTTGATCAAGCCCCATATCCTACGAATATGGAAATTGATATGGCCACTCCGCCCTCAATAAAAGATGATCTGTTGAAGTGGGAATAGACTTTAACCCATATGAAGTGTTGTGTTATGCCAACTACACAACTTTATATTAATTCTTTTACAAACTTTTGGTCAAGGAGATACTATGATTTGATCCCTACTCCTATTGTATTGATTACGTCAAGTAATGTGTCTAATACTTCAATGCACCTTTGATATTTTTTTGTATATTTATAATATATTTGTGTTTTTTCCATCCAAAATGCTTTTTTTTTTCCTTTTTTCAGAACTTTAGGTTACACAGCCTTCTCCTACTAGGAAAAGGAAAACAACCACTAATGAGAAAGCAACAATGAAGAAGAAAAAAATCTGATGTTATGGAGAAAATGAAGAAATCAAAGAGAACAGGCACCAAACAACATTCAAAAAAGAAAAAGTCACTCTCTTCAGCATCTGCAATCAGAAGGTCGACAAAGATTAAATCAATAGGGAAGTTTACAAATACAGACGATGATCCTATTGAAATTCTTGATGCTGATATTACGAATGGCGAAGATATTAATAAGGGTACTACCACTGGTGAGATGCCCTATGGTTGTCGTTTAAAGACACACTCTATAAGCTTAGACAAGATTGATCACGTACAAACAACTCATGAAGAAGATTTTCTTTTGGATGTGGATTCTGGAAGATCAAAAGAAATTTCGACCCACAGTCAACATGTATTTTCAGTTACTATAAAAAATAGTTGGTGAATTGGATTTTTTTGCTGGTGAATTTTTTTTATTTTTTTATTTTTTACTGTTACATATGTGTTACTTCTCACTGATTCTAAATAAGTCCTAGAGATTAGAGATTGCTTTTTCAAAGGATTATCCAAAAGATCCTATGACAGGTGTTGATTTTAGCTTTCTTGAAGAGACAAATCAATCTAATCCACCACTAGGAAATTCATTTATGAGGGATGACATTGACTTAGCAAAAAAATATATTGAAATTCCTACTAAGGCATGACCTCTTTTCCCTTAATGAAAATCAGATGGACGCAGTCAAATCTGCCCTTTTATATTTTTGAATGCAGCAACAAATCCTAAGTATAAAGGATCCGTTTTTGAAGTAATACATAAAGTAGAATCCATTTTCCATGCTGTTGAACAGGCAACCAAAACCCTTAAGCATAGAACAAGTAAGCTAAAAGATGTAAAAGTGTAATTCAATGACCAAAAGAATACGATGCATGCAATCGATGATCTTTGTAATGAATTGTCCAACATCCAGTCAGAACATGAAACCACTAGACAACGCATTACCAACCTAAAGAAGGAAATAGAAGAGCTTAAGGCGCAAGAGGTTGATCTTTTAGCCAGAGCTAAGGGTGTCCAGAGAAAGAAACATATTTTAAGGAAACAATATGAAGCCAGTAGCAAAATACTAATTGAATGACGTGATGAGGCAAGAAAATGGACAGAAGATAGCAAGGAAGTAGCTCATGTTCGAGAAGCTTGTTGCTCTCAATGGCGGGGACTCAACTTTTTAATTTTGACTCTATTTAAAGCACGAGATGTATTTAACAGTAACTTTGTTAATGACTATTCAAGTTATTTATATTTTGAGCTGTTGATGTTTAGACTCAATTATCCAGTTATTTTATGGACTTCGTTAATTTAAATCACAGTCATTCTATTTTATTTTTGACATAAAACACAGTCATTCTATTTAGACACCCATTAAAATGTGCACAATTAGTTGTAATATATGGTTGATAAATTTATTTATTTTAAAGTATAATAATCAACAGAAAATACATACTTCAACTATGCAACAATATTATTATAATTTACAATAACATTGGGTATTATAACATAAAAAAAAAATTCGATTAAAATGCTATAAAAAAATTCATTATTAAGTATTAAAAAACACCAAGGTACACTAAGTCATATCTCTATTAATATGTACTTTATATATTCAATTCAAAATACTCAATTTATCATACAAGGATGAGCCATTATAGGGTATAACGTCTGTATTTTTTATTTTCCTGCCTAAACCGTTGTTATTAGGTTTGCATGAGGTACTCACTATACGTCTATAAATAGAAGCCTCCTTCATGCATTTCAAGTGCACACCAAAGTGATTAGAATAGTGAAAGTGAACATTTCAAATATGGATGGTCGTCAAAACAAATGGGATGCTCCTCCTTCATCGTGTGCCATTGAAGCACTTTACAAAGCTACCAAGAAGCAACTTGAAGATCTCGGAGATCAAATTAGGCAATACTTGTCCAGAAATAAAGAATTAGTCAGGAATGCATTCATGGAGGATGAAATAATTCATCCATATCCTATATTGCAAGTGTACGAGCTGTACCTTGACGTCAAGAGGTCTCATGTGTAGGAGCGCCGATAAGCTTTCCAAGCACATATGCAACAAGCAGCTACTACTTCCTTGTCAAGTGGGAAAAAAAGGGGCTGAAAGCCAAAAACAGCAAACTAAGTTGCCAATGCCAACAACTTCTAAATTTAGAATCCTCATAATTTATGTTTCCTTTTAAAATCATTTTCATATGTTTCTTTTTGTTTCAAAAACGTTGGTGAAGCCTTCCTCTTTTGTGTGATTTCAATGGACTTTATGGTTATTAAGTATCTAAATTACATAAAAAGCACTCAGCTTCTTTACAAACTCATTATATCATATAACACTAAAAATTCATCTTTGATTTGTGCCAATTCATTTTAGAATTACAATTATTCAGATAAAAATTGCACCAGCTAATACTTAAATTCGCACCTTTTACAAAGCTAACAATGTTACAGTGGATACACAATGGACACTATAGTGTCCAAATTAATTCGATGATGTGTTACATTGGAAAACTTATGTTTAACTTAGCTTCTATGCAGAGAAATGTAATTGTAATTTATTTTAAATTTGAAATGGACCTCGAAAGTATGAATAGTAATGGCTACCCATTTGAAAGTCGCAACATTCCCTCGAAAATATGTATGACTATTAATATTAAAACAACAAAACATCATCATTTGGAAAAATATTTAGTACTCATTTGGGATTTAGGGGCTGGAATAATAAGTATTACGCATGCATTTTTTATGTTAAACAAAAAAAAACGTCATCGTTTGGCTTTGTGAATTCTGTACAAAACGTCATCATTTGGCTTTGTGAATTGTGAACTAAATGATGTTTGGGATTTGGGGGCCGGAATAAATACTATTATGCATGCATTGTTTATATTAAACAACAAAACATTATCTTTTGGCTTTCTGAATTATGTTGTAAATAATGTTTGGGATTTAGGCACTGGAATAATTACAAGAATGCATGAGCTAGTCTCACTTCATTGAGCCACTAAAACGTCACGCTTTAGTAATTACTACGACTCTCAACAATTCAAGTTATCAATGACATTAATATTATTTCATATATATTTGAAGTTGAACTTAAATTTTTACACATACTGAGACACACAAAAAATATCACCCAAAAAAATTACAGTAAATATATTTGTGATGGTCAGTGGAGAATCTGGTGAATGGAGCTATCAACCAAGCGCTACCTCATTCTCGGCTCTATACAAAGCTGTCAGGCGTGACCTTGAAAGCTTAAAGTAAGAAGTTGATCTACACCTATTTCGACAACTTAATAACCTAAAGAGAGAGGTATATGCCTAAAAAACAATACTTGAACCATAACCTCTTTTTGCCCTATATGATATTTTTCTTTAAGCAAAGAAGAAGAAAGATGAGCTATAGATAGCATTGGATTTAGAAGCAGCAGCAAAAGAAGCAATTGAAGTAGTAGAAGCATTTGCAAAGGGCATCTATATCGAAATTTCTGACACTTCGACTGAAATTTAATCTTTTTATCTCATCTTTTTTTTGAAATCTCTTATTTAAGTTGTATGCTCGTCTATGCTTATTAATGCTTTATTTTAAATAAAATTAAACTTGTTGCTCCTTACTTTTATCCTAACGTTCCTAATTCTTTTCTTTTATTTATTTAAAACGAGCCTACATTTCAATATGTTGTTACACTGAATTTTGATAGTTCATATTATTAAATGTGATTTTTTAACATCAAATTATTATTTTTTTTTATTTTAATATATGAAACGTAAAGTAAAAAAAACTAAGTCCACCACTTACGTCCATTATTCCATCAATGACACTATTCAAATGAATGTTTAAGTTTGGAAAGAGTTCATGTATTTTGAAGCTGTTGATGTCAAATACCCAATTGGTTAGTGGTAAATATAAGTTCAAGTATGGTGAAGTTGATGATAATATTATTTTTCATTGGTGAAGCTTTCAAACACTTACATAAACCATATTTTAGCTTCTCTGCATCCAAATAAAATGTCCCTATTCAACTTCAAATTGTTATTTTCATTTTCCAATTTTACATAAAAATGTATTTACTTATATTTTGCATAATCAGTTTATTTCCCTTTTTTTTCTATCAAAATGGAAATCGAAGTCTAAACATACAACTGAAATTCTTTATCATATAACAAGATTTCTTATCTTTCGATTTCCATTTTAAACCTCGAATGTATATCGGTCGACATATTGAGATATGATGTTCTGACCACTGCATCATGCTTTTATTATTCTATGCAAGCTCAAATGAACTCTTTCCAAACTTAAACATTCATTTGCTACTATATTGTTCATTGAAACTTAAGATTTAGTGAAAGTAGTTTCCAGCAACAAATATGAAATAATGTCCGTAAAAGTTCCATATATATTTCTCTCAAAACTTATATCTTAAAGAAAAATTTAATTATCATGGAACAAAAAATATTTCATTGACAAATGTAATAGAATTTCATCAGCACCACCACAGAAATTCCTTAATACAGAATCTATATTATATGCATCCCTAATCAACAAATTACTAACACATCTACAATTGAGCAACTATAGCATTTAAATTAAAAACTTGCCAACGATACATATAATGAAAAATACTAAAACAATACATCCAGTCTAACAATAACGGCGACAATCAAATGTTCTAGGGCTACAATTCTTCATGGAATGACTATTCATAATACTCATCTTATTCTCAGACATTTCAAACTCCTCCAATTTCTTATCACAATAATATTCGCTACTTGAACCTGTCTCATTAGCACTGGATGACTCAAAGTAAATATTCCAAGCTTCAGCTGCTTCTTCTATTGAAGAGAATGAACGAAACAATCTTCCCTTAAAGTCAATCACACATTTTTCACATTATTCCTATGAATTGTATATACCAACTCGAGTACATTTGAAAACAACATAATACGTCCTTCCACATTTTTTCTTCTTGTCGAACTCCATAGATCAATGGTAGGAACAATGATTCCTAAACCCTACAGGAATACTTTGCTCTTCAACAATAATTTATCGATGTGGTGAAGACCATAGATTTACTGTTAACAAAATAGAATCCCAAGGCAACATTAATGGTTGATGTCTGTTGAATTAAATTTAGGAGCGAAAACCAGCAAAAACTTTACAATTCAAATTTTCTTTTGCAAAATTTTCACCAAGGATAGAATGGGAATTGCACCTCCAATTTTTTCCATTATTAACCCCATTGGCTCATGTATCTTTACCGAAATACCCTTTCCACCCAAAAAAGCTTCGATAGATTCTATCCGTTTATCACCACTCATAATTAAATTGAGTCAAGTAAAGTTTTAATATTGGTGGTTTTAAAAAAATAAAGTGAAAATATTATAGCAAAATAGGCTTTGAATGATCAAACCCATTTTCAAGACATGTGCATGTGGGCACCTCCGAGCTTTTTTCTCTCTTTTGTCGTCTTCCCTTTTGTCCTTTTTTTCTTACTATCTATTATTTTTCTTCTATAATAGAATTTAAAATTGTGAATTCTATATTTTTACACATTCAATTTATAAATATTATTTTTATCATTTAGGAAATATTAAAAGAAAAAAATATTTGTGTATTCGGTAAAAAAAGGAGGAAGAATGTGTTCGTTTCTTTCTCTTCTCCTTTTTTCAAAGGTAGGCACCTTATCTTTTTTTCAAAGGTGGGCACATTTAAAAAAAAACAAATAAATAAATAAAGATGAAATAATACAAAATTAACCCATGAACGATTTTGAATATTTAACAACAAAAACTACAAGTGTTTTGGTATTGTTCTTCTTGTGCTCTTGCTTCTCTTTCCCTTTTTTTTTAGTATTCTCTTCTTCTTCTTATAAATTGTTAGGAAGAATTTTGAGCTATTTTTAATAATAATGCATTCTTTTCATATAAATTTTTCTTCATTATACTTTTTATTTAAATTTATTGTATTTAGTTAATTGTTTTAATAGATCAAATTTAATGAATTTTGATTATGAATAATTATATAATAGCATTTTTTTTCTTTAAAAACAAAACTCAAATATTTCTCTCATTTGACATCTTAGTTCATCACTTTCGAAAATATCAAACATAATAAAACAGTTTTCTTTTTTTTTTTTTCTCACCAGATTAATAACAACATTCAATCTACTCTTTATATTTTTCTTTGCTTATGTATTCTTTTTATAGGTGTTTTCAATAGTTACTTTATTTCAATACAAAGTAACTTACTTTGTTTGGAAAAAATATATCTAAATTTACAAAAATAAGTATAAAAATTCTGCTTTACTTTTTGTAAAATAATATTATTTTTCGTGAATATAAGGAATAGTGTTTTTTTATTATAACTTGATATATTTTCTTGTTAAATTGTTACTTTGTAAAAAAGTTAAACTATTTTATGGAATTTATTGTTATAATTGTAGAAATTTTATATATATATATGTTAGTGCTATTTTATCAATTGAAAATTTTTTTTTAGATCGGTATTTTTGTAAAGAAAAATCTTAATTTAGAAAATTTAATTTTATTCAGGAA
The DNA here is from genome assembly GCA_949634005.1 of Mallotus japonicus. Taxonomy (NCBI): domain Eukaryota; kingdom Viridiplantae; phylum Streptophyta; class Magnoliopsida; order Malpighiales; family Euphorbiaceae; genus Mallotus; species Mallotus japonicus. The sequence goes on from CATIWK010186173.1 coordinate 8,704, forward strand.
AAAATATAAAAAGATTAATTGTTATTTTTTGTGAAATATCACTATATTTCCTAAGTGTAAAATTTAATATTTTTTATTGTAACTTGTTATATTTTCGTGAACTATCATTATTTTTATTAATTAAAAATAATTTTATGTAAAAATAGTTAAAATAATTTCAATTTATATAATAATAAAAAATATAAAAATTAATTTCATAAACAGTGATTTATTTTCAATAGTGTAACAATATAATGTAAAATATAATAAGTTATGACGAAAAAACACTATAATTTTTATATTTATAGAAAACGATGTTAGTTGACAAAAAACTAATATTTTTCACATTTTTGCAAATTTGGATAAATTTTTCAAAATAAAGTACACTACTTTGTTTTGAAACAAATTAAATGTAAAAAGCACCTTTATATATAGGGGCGTGCATTAACCGGCCGAACCGATCAGATCGAACCGTTCTGAGCCGAATTCAATGGTTCGATCGGTCACTAAATTTATGGGAAGGGCAGTTCGACTGTTGGAGTAGTGTAATTTCGGTTTTCAATTTTCGGTTCAGTTCTAGGGTTGAATTAGCCGAACCGACCAAAAAATCGAACGTCCTTTACTAAGCATAAAAACGACGTAGTTTTTATATACCCTAACCCTAAAAAAACGTTGTGCCTATATATACGTCGCTTTCACTCCTTTGTCTCATTTCTCGCCTCCCTCTATCTCTCTCCGTCTCTCGATCCTTCTAGAGTTCTCTTCTCTCTTCTAACCCTGGACTCTAACCTACCCAATAACCCTTCATCTTGCCGCCATTCATCTAGCTTTGCATCTTCCCTTGCTCTCTTCTCACCCTCTTCGCTTGACTTGTTCTATTCTCGCTTTCTCATCTCTTCTCTTGTCTCTTTCTCTCAGAGACACGTGAATGATGAATCACTCTTTTGTTCTATCATCTACGTTTCCTTTCCATCTCTCTGACTCGGTGTTTGGTATATAAAAAATAGTTTGTCGCTTGATCTATAAGTTGTTCATAACAACAACTTGCTTTGTTGTTGTTTTTGTTACTGTCAATGTTCAATTGATAACATTGACAGTGATAGAATCGATATGCAAAGTTCTTCTTAGCAGGATCAACCAAATCTGGTAATGTTCTTTTTAGATTTATGAGTTTTTCTTGTTACAAGTTTAAATTTTGTGGCTTTTTTATTAGATCTTGATAGATTTTGTGTTTGTTCTTCGGTGTTTTGCATGATATGCTGGTGAATTGATTCAATGGTTAAATCAACGAAGTTTTTTATTTGATCTCATAAAGAGATCTTATTAGTGGAAGCCTAAAGAGGTTGATCTATCCCTTGGTTGAATTTTTTTGTGGAAGTTCCTTCATTTTTTACACCACTCGAGTCAGAGCAACATTTTAGACATCACTGTAAAAGGTATAAATCACTGCTTTGCTTGTTTTGTGACTCGATCTTGTTTATGTTGTTTATGTTAAATTTTTTAAAATAGATTTGTGAAAATATGATTTTTTACTTTCTAAATATTAATATTATTAAATATATTTTTTTGATCATTGCTTTAATCGAATTTGTGTCTGTGAAAGTGGTTTTTAAAATTTATTTGAAAAAAAAGTAATTATGGATTTTATTAATCATTTTTATTTGATAATTACTTTTTAAAAATTATTAATTTACTATAAATGTTGATTTTTAAGTTTATATTTATATTATATATTTATTTTATGATTAATAAAATTTGAGCAAATTACATTTACCTCCCTGAGATTTGACTTAATTCCAACTTTCCTCCCTCTTGTTTGAAAATCGAACATTTACATCCCTCAGTTTTAATTCCGTCAACATTTAAGTCCCTCTGTTAACTTTTCCGTTAGGTTTTTTATATCAAAATACATTTAACTCCCTCTATTTATAAAAATAAAACAGTTTAATCCCTAATTTCTAATAAAATAAAATAATTTAGTCCTTCAACTTTTTAATTATTTAAAATTTCAATACTAACTAAATTTTAGACATGTACACATATCTCCATCAATATATTTTTTTGAATTATACAAAATACACACTAACTCAAAAGTCAAGTTGTAATTTTAATAAATCTATAAATATTCATAAATTTATTTTATATTCATTTGTGCTCCATTTAAAATTAGTATTATCTAAAACTAAAGTAATATATAAAATGAATTACTTTAAAAGAAGGTA
>CATIWK010186208.1:0-17869 GCA_949634005.1 Mallotus japonicus
CTTTTAGGAAAATTTTTTTTTTTGAATCTAAAACCTAATTGCACACGGGTGAACCCGTCGTGTAAAATTTTAAACACCCGTAACTTGTAAAAATTTTTTTTTTTAATAATGAAATGAAAAAAAAAATAAAACAAAGGGGGGGCAAAATGATCTTTGCCCCCTCCAGGAACACCACTGTTCCTGTCGCTGTTAGCGACAGGAATCATTTTCCTTTTTAATAACATTAAAGCAAATGAATATCATCATTATACTCAAAGGCTGTGAATTTCTTTTAATTAGAATTTTAAAATTTGATAAATGATGACAACATATTTTTAATTAATAATAATAATGATAAGAAGTTTGCTTCATTTTTTTTGTTTTTTGGTTTTGAGTAGTTACATCAGTCATGCAAAGAAGAGAAAATCGAGTGGCGCAAATTTTTTGCAAAATAAAAAAAATATAATTATAAATTTAAAAAAAAGAAAGTGAATAAAAATAATGATTTTATTTTTTAAATTAAAAAAAAAGGAGAGATTTTCAGATGAAAGATATAACGAAATATGGTTATGCGTTGACGACAGAGAACAATAACAGAAAAATAAAATAAATTTAATAAATAAATAAAAGAGTGTTTTCGTCCACGCAATCAACGGTGTGTGGTGTGACTTCACATCTGCAAAAACAACTTCTCTGATCTGTACAGCCTTTACCAAATCACTGTTTGCCACGTGTCACCCAATCATTTGCCTTTCTCCTCTCTCCCTTCTTCTGTTCCATCAACTCAAAGGCTGCTCCTTCTGCGGTTCTGCCTCTCTCTGCCTCCCCTTCTTCTTCTTCTTCTTCTTCTTCTTCTTCTTCCCTTCTTCTTTTTTTTTTTTTTTTTTTTTTTCAATTTTGTTTTTCTACTTATTTTTTTATCACAATTTATTTGGTCGGAAAATTCTAGGATTACTTTAATTTTTACTTATTTTCATTTTATTTTGTTTTATTCACTATTGGATAAAAGTGTATTTTCTCATCCAATGGTGGTTATTAACAAAGTACATTTTACTTTGTAAAAATCAAACTAACCCTAAAATATACCTATTTGTTTCATATACATATAAAGTAAAAAAAATAAAAAAGAAAATTTCGAATTCAAATATTATTTTTTTACTCATTTTCAATAATCTTTTAATTTTGAAGAAATAAGTAGTATTTTTAGAGTTTTACCACTTAATAATATTATCAATCACTCGTTTATTTGTTTGTATCTAAATTCTGCAACGATCATAAGGTACTTTTTTTTATTAGATATAAATGTAAAACTTGAGACTCGATAAAAATTAAATTCATTATAGTTGTGGTATATTTTTGAAAAAAATTAATTAGGTACTTTCTATAGGAATTATATGTGAAATGGGGTAATAGTCAAAACTCGAAAAAGAAAGGATATATCATTTAGTTATATACTTTAAATTTATTTAGTTAATTTGTAAAATTAATTTTTTTATAATTTAAAATGAGAGAGAGAGGTATCTATTATGAAATTCATCTAACTTCTTTGGTGATAATAATAAAAATAAAAAAAACCAACAAAATTAGAAAACGAAAAGCAATGATATGAAAGAAAGGAGAGTGAAGGAAAAAGAAAAAAAAAATGGAAGAAATGATGGAATCATGAGCTTGCAACTTCCAAAGTGAAGGTGGATTGGACAAATTCTAATGCTCTGCTGCTGCTGCTGAGCTGATAAGGCAAAAACGAAACCAAAGCTGACAAAAGGATAAACATGGTAAAATTAAATAATAAAACTATAGAAAATCACATGCATTAGCATTATCATTAAAAGATGTTATAAATAAATAAAGATAATACATTCGTGCTCTTATAGTTCTATTCGAGTCGAATTAAATTAGTTAGAGTCCAGTAGATTATGAATACCAATGGTTCGGATAAAAAAAATTATAAATAAATAAATAAATTATTTTTGTTAATATAGACAGATAAAAATAATATAGTAAATTAGATAAAATAATTAGAGAAGGGTAATTAGTGGGGAGAGTTGTAGTGCAGTGCAGAGGTAACAACCTCTGGCAGCAGTGTAAGAACATAAAAAAAGAAGAGAATCAAACAGAGTTACAGTGTCCGTACCTTTTTGATCCCTCCCTCGTGAATCGAGGGCTAAGTGTTTTCACTTTTCCAGTTCTTTTGTTACCTTCCCAAGATTTTGCTTCTTCTTTCTTCTTTCTTTACTATTTCATTTCTAATTACCATAAAATAATCTATAATCACATTTCCCTCAATGCATCTGTTCTTTTCTGAAATTATTCTTTATTACTTTTTGTCTCTTTCTCTCGTTTATAAAATATTTACTAATTAATAATATTTTTTAAGCATCAATAACTAAAATAATTATAGAATTTTAAATTACATATAAAAAAAACAACTTTCATGAAATACTCGTCTCAGCTCCAATTTAAAATAATTGAAATTCATATAGATACTTAAATATTATATGAAATTATATTATATATACAAAGAACTAATTTGTTGTATTAAGGTTTTTTTTTTTTTTTTTTTTTTTTTTGTCTTTCTCATATTCCACTAACAAAAAAATTGTTAAAAAAACCAAAATATATAGATAATAGAGCAAACTTCAAAGTATTAATAATTCATCATAAAATAATATAAAGAAATAAACAAAAATCACTTGTTTCGAGTAGTTGATAACAAAGTTTTTTTTTAATTAATTTATTTAAAATTACATTAAATAATTAATAGTGAAAAGAAGAAAAAGAAGAAACTAAACACAAGGTGCTACATTTCATGCCATATGTTTTGTCCCTTTAAAACCATCTTTGTCCATCTATGTCTCTCTCTCTCCAACTGCCTATGTCTTTTTCTTGACTTTGATTTTATTCACATTTTAAGTTTTAACAGCCACTTCCTCTCTTCTCTTTCTTCATTTTTAATTATTCACCATTTCCTTTTCCTTTGCATTGTAAATTATGTTAGATCATAACATAACCCCACTCTTACACATTCTATCAATTTATGTTTCTGCCCTTTGTCTTTTTTTTTCCTTTCTATTTTTTCACTTTCATTTGTAATTTACTATTTGTCATTTTTGTTTGTCATACATATCCTTATACATATACTGATTTTTAGAGGACAAAAACACTCCTCACTTAATATTTAATTTTTTTATTAAAATTATTAATATTTAAATATTTTATATTTAATTCTTTTGATATCTGATAACCAAATAAATTTTTAATTATTTCAAACTTTGAACCGTATGAATTGCCTAAGAGATACAAAATTCTTTTAGTGTCTATTTATCCGTACATAAAACTTGAACTTATAATTTTACTTAAGAAAATTTAAACTGCTTATCACTTGAATCAACAAATATTTAAGGAAATTCAAGACGTTATTTAAGATAATTTAAGCTTTTTAGTACTTGAACCACTATATTTTTCTGAACAACAAGAAATTAATATTCCATAAAAACTGATAAAAAAATTGATCAAGATTACAAGTATAGATTGATCTATTAGATAGACTATAGTACAAATAAATTACTTAAATCTACAAATACTGATTTAACATAATAAAACAATAGATCAAATCTTGTTGATAATGGACTTTGTGACTACTCTTTCAATGAGATCCCGTAGACTAAGGTATAAATCACACAGAGGGATTAAATGATCATGTCATCATCAAATCACTGTAACCAGGAAATCAATTAGAGAAAAGTTCAGATCTATTAAAACCCATAAAAATATATTAAGAAACACACATTTTTAATAGATCAAACCACACTTTTAAGAGAATTCAAGATGTTATTTAAAAGAATTCAAACCTTCAAGTACTTGAACCATTATATTAGTAATATTAAAATACTTTAAGGAAATATTTCTCATATCGATATAGCGTATCTAAAATAATAATGCTAATCTCAATTGTCTTGATAATGAAAATTATTTTGAAATGCTTTCAACAGCACTCTTTTTCAAACTCATTTTTATTAATTATGAGTACTGAGTGTTCTGATAAAATTTGTTGAATAAAAGAAAACCCCATATATATTATTCTTTTTTCCTAATAAAATTTGTTGCCTATACAAAATAATGTGGAAAAGTAGAGGATCTGTGGTGCACAGTATACAGTTACTCTGAGTCTAAATTTTGATAATAACTACTTGAGCACGCAAGATTGATTGAATTTAATGTGTGTGAAGAAGTCAGCCTGAAGTGCATATACATGTACATTTGCAGTTTCCATAACAATATCTATGTATATCTATAATATAATTACTCAGAGCACGCGAGAAGTGAATTTAATGTTGTATCAAAGATTTTAGCTCAAAGGGTACATGCACTGCATTACATTACTTTGCATGTTATTGATCTTGTTCATAAAAATCATGATTGCTATCTGCAACATGTACAATTCGTTCAAGTTTTTATGATGTAATTCTGAAATGGAATATCCTTTCATGAATTTGGGTATATAAAAATAAATAAATATAAAATGGTTTATTGTGTATTTTGAAACAATAGAATAGAATATTTAGAGAGAAAAACAGCAGAGAGATATGTATATAGGTAGCAAAGGTTGAAAGCAATTAAAGATGGAAGATATAAACATAAATGTTTGGAGCAGGTCACGTTTTGTCTAAATCTGAGGCAGCTCTGTTCAGTTCTGCCACTCTTGTTGTTTGCTCTTGTCCTTCCAAGTAGCTATAAATTCTTTCTCCAAAACACTCACAATACTAATAATAATGCTATCAGAAACAGGTTAAGAAACTAGAGGACACATGGCACTGACCCAGAAATAAATTTCTTTTTTTCTTGGTTTTTTCTCTCTCTCTCTCTCTCTTATAGAAAATGAATTATGAGAAAGATTATTTGATCATGCCATCATTGATATGATTTCTTTTCAGAGGGAACATTTGATATGATTGAATTTTCTGTTCAGATTTCTCAAAATACTGCCCATTGCTATAGAAATGGAATGTCAATCCAAGGAATGACAGGCTGATAATTTAGACAGACTCATCATGTAGAAAAGCACAATATTAACTTGGAGCTGTCATCTATTTATTAGATTAATGATTGTGAGCTTTTATTAGCTCAGTATTGCAAAAAAAATCTCTTAACAAATCCTACTTCCCTGGATACATGCATGTATTGTCCATAAATAAAATTTGTTACATTGCTTGATTCAATTCAAATCATCCCAAATTCCTAAAACTCTTGATGCTACACGATATTGTTGGTCCCATTCAAGGGTATAGCAATAAGTAAGTTAAACAATTCTGCTGCACAACATTGAAGAAAAGGTCTCATATGACAACATTAAAAGAGCGTATGTGAATATGTCTATGAGGGTCCAACCTCCACATGAATGAGCTTATATATTCAGTCCAATGCACTTAGGTAAAATACACAATTTACCATAAAACCAACATTTCAACGATGGCATGACTGGCTTGTAATACAATACATATCAATTGACGATCATTCTATATTGAGATAATTTGCTAATTTTTAACTCAAAATTTATTAGAAAAAGTGCCCAAACCTAACTAACCAAGTAGTTAGTTTAGTCTCTCTCTTTTTTTCATAAATCACGGGTATTCAGAGTTCATGAGACTCTAACTAATCTAGTTCAATCCGGACAGGACTACAAGAATGGTAAAAGTGTCTCAACAACTGATTTAACGTAATTGTATATATCAAAACTCGAATACGAGATATGACTTAAGCGAAAATAGCTCTCTACCAGCTAATTAATACCAATATTTCACTTAGTTCAGTCATTTTAAATATGATTCAACCAAAATCCATTCTCTCATTAGCTCTGTATACTCAGCAAGTTTTGACTCATTTGGTTTAGATAAATGTCTAATAAGAACTAATTGAAGTATAACAATAGAAAGGAAGATGCACAAAATATAAAGAGAATCATGTTGAATTTAATTGAAGTGAAATTGAAAGCTTAATTAATTGTATATGTAATGGTAGAAAATCTAAATGAGGAGAAAGGGAAACTGAGCTATCAAATGAAATGGGATTTGATGGAGTTAAAAGCATGAAAATCCAGATCATAACAACTAGGCTGAGAAAAAAATAAAGAGGAAATGAAGGTTCCAGTGAAGTGGGTAGCAATAAATTCAGGTTTCCCTATTTCTCATGGTTTGCATCAACCCAATACAATGCAATATGGGATAGACAATGACAGTTGCTTCCTATCCTCCTAATTTATGCCTGTCCAGTTTATGCGTAAGCACATGCTACTATTACAGAACCTGTCCTGTTCCAAGCTTACATGAATCTAGACCTACATCGTTTCTTTTCTTTCTCATCATGCACCTTACCCTACCATGAGCACCATTGATTCAAGAGGAGCAATATTAACATATATATGTATATATATATATGAATGAATATACATATGAATCAGAATGAGGTTTTTGTATCTCACATGATGGGCCATGTGATGATAAGTCACAATCCTTTAATTAGTGTTGTTTCCCCCCACTTATTTAATTTTCCTGACATAACATACAAAACCCATCTTTGAAATTCTTTTGTAGGGTGAAATTTTTGGAAATTTTAATCCAATTAAATGAAGGGTTCCCTTGAAAGTTATGTTAGTTGTCCATGGTTGCACATCTAGCAGCCAAATATCTCTTATGGGGTCATGTGTCCTTACAGTTCCAGAGGCGATTTCAGTATCGATAAGCCATTGCTTATTTAAAGAAAATCTTTTTATTAGAGCCATTGCAATTTGATTGATGTCTGTCATATGTATATAGAGACTGTGAATAAGGCAGGAGTTATCATAATAAAAGAAAAAGGAGAGAATAGGCTATTCACCAGAAAGAAGGAAAAAAACAAAGCCATGGCAAAGAGAGAGAGGCAGCCCCATTCAAGATAATAGCAATAGAAGCTGACTTTTGAAAAGAAATGAGAAAGATAAGGGCTTTTTTTTTTTGTGTGTTGGAGGAAGTTGTCTGTCCCTTATGCACTATTAGCCCAAGCAACGAAAACCGACCACCCACCGACAATGAAACCCACCTTCTGTTGCCTCTGCAGCTTAAATTACCTTTGCCCAATATGGGTCCTTATTAGGGTAATTAGCACCTGAAAATTTGGACACTGTCCTTATGAGATCACCCCACAGTGTTTAGACATGCTGGCAAGGGCTAAGACCAGCTTTGATTAACCCCACTCTTGGTTGGAATGATGTGGATGCCTGATGGGGATGAACAGTGTCCACATTGCGCCAGTGACTGCCATATAGGCCTATTGGGTGTGGTTCGAACCGACACCGATAGGGACAACTCCATTGACACAATGAGGAGCTGAGTAAGGGTTAGGAGAAGAGAAGAGAGGAGGGAAGGGGGGGACTAGCTCTAGGTGACCAGGAGGGTGCATACCCGGTTCCTGAGGCACAGGCAAGTGGGTTGTGTTTTGATTATTTATTTTTGGGAGAGTTCATGTATGTACTTGTATCATGTGAAATTCACATGTGATGATGAGCCCAAATTTTTGGGGTGGTTTTGTCAATCACTGTTAAGACTGTAGCTTATGGGATACAGTTATGCTTTGCTTTTTGCCTATTTAAGATAAGACATTAAGACAACCAACCATTCAATATCTTATAATTATAAGTCTCTATTTTGTACACTAATAAGACCCTCCTCTAAAAATTCTATTTGTTTTCTTGTCTATAACAATTTTTAACTGCTATACTAGTTGTCATGCTTTTGGTGATAATTGTATGGTATATACAGTGAGGATAGGCAAATGTAGAATTCTCAAACTATAGCCAAGAGGAAGCAGCTGGTTTTGTCCATTTCTACTTCATCAATCCCCACAGGGCCACAACAAATACACCATTTTACAAACCTTTTTTTCATTTTCTCTATGTTCTGAATTATTATGGAGCTCAAAACAGGGCTGAGCCCATTTTTGTAGAATAATTGTCACCAAGGGACCCAAGTCCATACCTTCCAATTTTCCAGTGCAGGCACTGGCCAGTGGCCACCACCATTTGTTGCAGTTGGCATTTTGTGTTGGATTAGACACCCACCTTGTCCATCAATCAGTTTTTGCTTCCCAGAAATTACATATTAAATTTGTGCCGACTAGGGATCCCATCATATCTAAGCCACAATCCTGTCACGTAAATTCTCCAAAACAAACAGTCAATTTTTTCTGAAACATCTGCCCATTTATGCTTTTTTTTTTGGTCATGTCTGGCCATTTATGCAGATGCTATGAGAGAGCTGCGCCATTAATTTCACTTTGAAACAGTAACATCAAAGATTTGTCACAGCCACATATACGAGTGACTCATTATTTGCATTGGTATTTCTGACTTGTCAGTTGGGTTTGGTCATTGGAGGAGAGATAGAGCTAACATAGCTTATATTCATATAGCCTATTCAGTTAAGCTTTTGATTCAGGGGCCTGGGTATTGGGTTTCTCGATGTGAAATTGCACTTTTTTACTAACTTTCGGGCTGGAAAAAAAATAGCCAAGCATCTTCATCCCCCTGCACAACTCAGTTTTCGAATAATGCCTTATTATCAGAGTTAAAATATATGTTAATTCTCAAGTTACTAAGAACAGCTCGATCCATACACAATGAGCATTGATATGACAGATTCTCAGATTTTTCACTTTCAAATTCCAAAAGTTCACAGAAACCCTGCAATTGAACATACATCCACCATTCTCCGGAGCCCCAAATCCAAGCAACTTCATGAAAGAAAACCTATTAACTATAGGTTATATATCATACTCAGTATCTTTGAATCCTACAACCTAACATGAATATTTGTGCAAATGACAGCACAGTTAAATGGACAGAGAGAACCATAAAAAAGACTCTGGGTGACCAAGTCCTCTACTCGAATGCATCATCATCATCATCAGGGAGAGGCTGATTAACTGCATTAACAAGCTCCTGTTCATTCCTGCAGAAAAAACACGAGGCACCAGAATCAGACAACATAATACTAAAAAAAAAATAAATAAATAAATTCAAGAAAAGAACTAAGATTTTCCAGCTGGTGGAAGAACATGAAATGAGAGGATGTAACTATCACTTTCAAAAAGTTGCGAGTCCTTCAGAATTATAACACAGCTAGTTCCATCATATAGTACTTATTGAGTAATCAAATTGTAAACACAATTATGGAAAAATGTTCTTACAGTTGCTGTTGAACCAAATCAATTGGTACTTCTGGAGGAGCAAGGGCAGGACTTGCAACAAATTGAAGATTAGGTTCCCTGATGCCAGCAAAGAAAATTATTAATCCATATCTATCATCCAAAGCAATTAAATAATATAATAAGAAATGACAAAATGCTATCATCTTACCCAGAAAGCTTGCGGGCTAGATACAAGAAAGGTTTCTCAAAATTGTAGTTGCTCTTGGCAGATATTTCATAGTACTGGAGATTCTTCTTCCTGTGAAAAGTGACCTGTTTTGCCTTGACTTGCCTGTTCTTGACATCAACTTTGTTCCCACAAAGAACAATGGGTATATTCTCGCACACTCTAACATCATAGCAATAGAGAAGTTTCATAATTAGAGAAGGCAAAAATCCATTATAGATTTCCCTCTGAAAAGAAATATTTATACATGTGAAAAGAACAAACATCTGTAAATGGGCCAGCTATTTCCACAGCCTGGATTTCACAGCTTAGATCCAGCTATTCGCACTGTGGAAACAGACATTTCCTTTCATTCTTAACATACCGGCAGAGATCACGGTGCCATGTAGGAACATTCTTGTAAGTCAAGCGGGCTGTAACATCAAACATAATGATGGCACATTGTCCATGTATGCTGCATATTGCAATAAAAACCAAATTAGAACCAGCCAAACAGTCGTGGAAAATTCTATACTCAATCATCATCAATACACACAACACCCAATCAGTAATTGGGGGGGTTGAGATCAATACAAGCACAAAACGATGAGCACCAGGACAGCACCAAGGAATCATGTAAGAAATTAGTTCTAACATTTGATTCTGCATTCACTCTGAACACAAATTAATTCAAGCACAGCTGCTCAAAATGGATGTCAAAAATGAAAACATCAAGAATAGTAAATGAGAGTAGGTAACAAAACAAAGAAAAAAATCTAAGAACATGTATCACTAATGCCACAGGAACTCAAGGCCTTCTGCATTTTATTCCAATGAAATGAAACATTTTATCTCAATGAAATTGCACGTTGAACAGAAATTTTCCCCCAAGGAGAAGTATAAAGTTAGAAATCAAATTTTCATTTCAATATGAAAAGCATTCCATGCTTAATCATCATCATGAAAGCACGTATTACAGTGAAATGGACCGGAGCTGTGCTGAATCAACACATTTTGCTGCGCTCTCTAAAATTTCTTACAAGTACATACACCAACTAGAATTCCAGAAAAAAAAAAGGCACACACATTCAGTTGATTCAAACGAGAAATGGTATATGCATTTGAGAGCTTCCAAAGCTCAAATCAATCAAATAGCTAAAAAATTAGAATCCGAGTCCAACAAAGCGTATGAATAAGAGATATTTAACCTAACGGCCAACATATAAGAAATACAATATCATTAACTAATCAGAGAATTGTCACTTACTAGTAACCATCTCTAAGACCGCCAAATTTCTCCTGCCCAGCAGTATCCCAGCAGTAGAATCGAATCTGTCCGCAGTTTGTGAAAAAATCCAGCGGATGAACCTCCACACCAATAGTTGCTGCACATTGCAAATATATATATATATATTTAAAAAAAAAATAAAAAAAAATCACTCTCAACAATGATAAAAGAAGAAATAGTTAATTTTTTTTTTCTAAAGCACTCACGTTCGTATTTCTTCTCAAATTCCCCTGTCAAATGCCTCTTCACGAACGTTGTTTTCCCTGCGCAACGATTCAAACAACCTCAATTCCAAAATCTTTGCACATAAACAACACAACACACTCATTTCATTCATCAATCAATTCATATAACATCAATTCAAAATTACCAGTGCCGCCATCGCCGACAATAACGAGCTTGAAGCTGGGATAATCGACCGTCTGTTGATTTGGTAAAGCCTGTGAACGAAACAATCAACGACAACAACAATCCATCAATTTCGCGACGAGCAAAAAAAAAAAAAAACCTAACAGCGCAATCATTAAGATGATGTGGTGTACGTTACCATGGCGAGTTGGTTTCTGTGTTAGCGAAACGTCGAGAGAAGGGAGAGTTGTTTATATATGGGGAGGTAGCTTGATGTTGCAGCAGTGTGGCTTTATGTTGACGCTACTGTTTTTTGGCCATTTGATTTTAAGGAATGAAGTATTGTTTTGGATATTCTCTACATTCCTTTTTCACCGTCGGATCTTTTTCCTTAGCTTATTATCTAAGCGCTCTTCTTCTTCTACTTCTTCCATTATTTTATTATATTTCAATTTTTTTTATTTGCTTATTTTTTTCCTATTGAAAATTAGTTTTTTTTTTTTGGAAAATCTATTGAAAAGTAGTTGAGCATGCAAGATTGTGCACATTAATTTTAATATTAGGAATTCTTTTTGCATATTTATACACAATTTTAATTATAAATTTAATTTTTATCCATAAAATTATATAAATTATAAACATATTTTTTAATATTATAACATTTAATATTATATATATATAATTGAAGTCTTATGAAATATGTACAATTAAATGTAAATCAATATTTTATATATAAAATCATATAATTTTATTGGGATTATACATTTAACTTAATAACATGTTTTTAATAGTACAATTATAACATTAAGACTTATATAATCAAAATAAGATATGGTAAAATATTTACACATAATTTTCATATTTTGCACATAAAATTATGAAAGGCTGTACAATTTGTATTTTTTACTTAATTGGTATAATTTTTTATTTAAATTATCGATATTCATAATTTATTAAACTCTAACTTATCCAATTTAATTTAAATAAAATTGTAAAAATAATAAATATTTTCTAACAAATACCAGAAAAAAAATAATAGTTAACCAAGACTTAATAATACCCAGAACAAGCAATTGTAAAAAGTTGTAAACTTAATAGAATTAGAACATAGCACTTGTTGGGTATGAAACTATTTCCATGGAGAGAGTTTTATAAGTTTGATGCATATAGGGGTAATTCATAAGGTAGTTACTAAACTTTATTCTCGATTTCCATTTGGTTATAAAACTTCAATTTGTAATTTTTTGGTTACTAAACATTTATTTTTACTACACAGATAAAGTCACTCTAATAATTTCAGCTCGATGATGTCACATTCTAACTCAAAAAATGCCACCTCAAATATTGATTTAACACATATCCGAAGCAAATCTCTAATTATGTGATGGAGTTAAATTAATTGAATGAATTATTTTTAATTAAAGATGATTATGATGTAATTTTTGGAAATTAATTAAAAGAAAATTCAAAATTAATAATTTATTTTTAGATTATAAATTTATTTTTTTGAAACAAGATTATAAATTAATTAATTTATTTATGGGATATGTAAAGGACTTGTTAAAATAAATATATGATTTGATAGTAGGTCCATACTATTTTATTTTTTAAGTATAATTTATAGTAAAAAAAATATAATGAATGAGAGATAATAAAGTGATGATGTTGCATATAATTTACACTCTAAAAAATATAATGAAAGATAGTGATAAATATTACTGTATAACAAAAAAATAAAACACTATTTTAATATAGAGTCCTCAGTACAAATATTTATATCTATACGAATAAAATTATAACTATCAGGTCAATATATATTTAGTTTTAACTATTGATACATATTATGAGTATTAATATATAAGGATAATTAATAGTTATAATTAAATAAAATTAATCTAACAGTTCTAATTTTATTTATATAGATACAAATATTTGTATGTAAAAACTTAATATATTGTCCCAGTGTGAAAAGAAGGCGCCTAGCATTGTCAATAATTGGATTTATTTGGCGTTAAATAGAAAATTTGGACTAATTTATTTAAAAAAAAAAGTTATAATT
This sequence comes from Mallotus japonicus, assembly GCA_949634005.1. NCBI lineage: Eukaryota > Viridiplantae > Streptophyta > Magnoliopsida > Malpighiales > Euphorbiaceae > Mallotus > Mallotus japonicus. Next base: position 13,060 of record CATIWK010186208.1, read on the forward strand.
CGACCTATTTGATCACCTTTTGTCCATTGAAAATTTAGAGTTGTGAATTAGGGCTTGTTTGGTTTAGCTGTTTACAGCAGTTGATAACGGATAGCTGATAAATATGAAATGTTTGATAAAATTTTATTAGCTGTTATTGTTTGTATATTAAATAACCATTAAGGATATAATTTATTTGTAAATATAATTTTATATACTTTTTATAATATTTTTTAGTTATGTAAATTATTTAAAAATATATATATCAATAAATAATAATTTATTGTCTTTAATTTATATATCATTAAAAATATTTATTTAAATTATTTAAAAATAAATTTAAAAATATTAATATTATTGTATAATTTTTTTAAAATAATTATAGGTATAAATATAATAATTATTTAATTATAATTTACAATAATATTTATTTAATTATGAACTATAAAAAAATTAATTATACACATTTTATTTTAATTTAAATAAAGTTATTTGTTATTAGTTATTTTTAATAAAGGTAAAATAGTCTAAACAAAAAAGAAATACAAATCAGTTGATTGGAAAAAGCTCCAAAATAAAACTTTTCAAATCAGCAACTGTTTTGAATAAAATCAGCTATCAGCTACTGATTTTGGTGTTTTACCAAACACCTAAATTCTAGCTAATTGAGGAAAAATCTCTATCAGCTACCTCAAAAAGCTAAACCAAACGCCCCTTAAAACATGAACATAGCAAGAACAAAAAGATAACAAAGGAGAGATATTAAATTTCATTACCGCAAATTCATTAATCACAGAATTACAAAATAGAACTTATCTACAACTACAAAGAATAGATTTTTTTTTTCTCAAGTCTCCATCTCACACTCATTTATTGCATTTGTAGCCATCATTTTATAATGGGATAATTACAATTACTACTTCATCTCTCTAGTTTAAAAAATTATTAGAAACCCTCTTAGTTTTAGATTCGTCTAATAATTCTTCTCAAGAAGAGTTAAATGACATGAAAAAACATATTTACCCACAATATCTAATTGAATTTATAATACTATACCATATTTAATTCAATTTTTATTTTAAAAAAATATTTACTTTTTTCTTTTATACTACTATATAACACTAAAAATAATAAAAAATAACTTTACTCAAATTAAATCAAATCAAATTAAAAATTATAACTTCAACAAAAAATTTTCTTTCTGTTGAAAAAATTAAATAAAAAATATATTTATTCTCATTTATTAAATCTATAGTAATGCACAATATTTAATTAATTTCTTTTCAATTTTTTGAGAAAAATTCATTTACCTTTTGTACACTATTATAATATTTAAAAGTAATAAAAAATTTTAAAATATGATTTAATTAAATTTAATCAAATTAAATTCAAAATTATAATTTTAACAAAAAATTTCCATTAAAAAATAAAATAAAATAAAAATAGATGTATATCCTCAATATTTGATTAAATTTATAATATTATATCATGCTTAATTTATTTTTTTAAATCATGCACTTATTTTACACTGTTATAGTATAGAAAACAATAAAAATTTCATATTATTCTTTAATAAAATTAAAAAAATTTAAATTTCATTGCTGCAAATTCATTAACTACAGAATTACAAAGTAAAACTTATCTACAAGGAATAGATTTTTTTCTTTTCTTCATTTTTCTCATTTCTCCCTCTCACACTCATTTAATGCATTTGCAGCCATCGTTTTATAATAGCTGATAATTTTCTAGTCAACAACTAATAGTTTTTTGGTCCACAACGAAAGCTCACCTCACAACATTTTCACCCATACTTCCTTTCTCAGAAATAAAGATGTCCATGGTCCATGGTCCATGGATGACTGAGTTTCGGAAAATTGCTCCCCAGTCCTGGTGACCTTAACCTCACCTAAATTTCAAGGAAGGCACCCCAAACAAACAACAAAGTAAAGGAGCATTTATGGGACGGTCCACAGTTAAAACAAGTTTGTGGCAACTTCTAAAAAACGGTGTGTGGGGACAAAAACAGGACAAAGGAATTCTTCCTTGCATTTTCGTCTCTCCCATAGATTAGGGAAAATTAATATCAAGAGGAAAAAATCAGGACAGTTTTGGTGCCAAAAAAAAAAAAAAAAACTCTAAGAACAAGAAAATAAAGAAGAATCCAATGGCTGAAGCTGCTGTGTCCTTCGTTGCAGAAAGGCTTGCTGATTTACTTGATCAAATTAAATTCCACACTGGTGTTCGTAAAGAGATTGGTCACTTGGAAGATGAACTAAAGAGGATGCGCTGCTTCTTAAGAGATGCCGAAGCAAAGCAAGATGAGGATAATAGTGTTCGCAACTGGGTGTCTGAAATCAGAAATATTGCTTATGAAGCTGAAGATCTCATCGACACCTTCATCTTGAAGGTCGATTTCCCTAAGAAAAAGCCTTTCGTGAAGAGATGCGCTTCCTACTATACAGATTGGAGACGCAGGTCCAAGATTGCAAATGAGCTCGCTGACATTCAGCTCAGACTCCAAGCCATCTCTGCGAGTCGTGAAACTTATGGTATCAAGAACATTGGACAGGGGACGACTACCACAAGTCAGAAGCTCAGGACGTTGAGAAGATCATCACCTCGCGGTGAGGAAAGGGATCTTGTTGGCCTCGAGGAAGACACAGTTAAATTGGCTGCCAGACTTGTGCAATCGGGAGATCGATGGCGTGCTGTATCCGTTGTGGGAATGGGAGGTATTGGCAAAACCACCCTTGCTCGAAAAGTTTATAATCATAATGATATCATGGCTTCTTTTCCTTGCCGTGCTTGGATTTATGTATCGCAGCAGTTCAACACCAGATATATATTGCAGTCAATTTTAAAACAAATAACGACAGCAGGAGAAAGACTTGAAAATTTTACTGATGAAGAGTTGGAGGGATTGCTGTATGACAAATTATGGAAGCAACGTTATTTAGTGGTTTTGGATGATATCTGGAACATAAATGATTGGAATTCTCTTGCAAAGGCCTTCCCTTCCAGAGATAACGGAAGCAGATTGCTGATTACAACCCGGAACACAAATGTTGCTGTGCATGCAGATCCTCAGACTTATCCTTATGACTTGCAATTTCTAAACAAAGAGAACAGCTGGGAGTTGTTCTGCAAGAAAGCGTTCATTGATGGTGGCAGTGATGCAAAGCGTTCTCTCTTGTTGGAGGAAATTGGGAAGGAGATCGTCGATAAGTGTGCAGGTTTACCTCTGGCAATCATTGTGATTGGTGGCTTGCTCTCAAGAAAAAGAAATTCCAGTGAATGGCGAAGAGTTCTCAATAACATGTACTCGCTTTTTGCGCGAGACCAAACTGGAGTTTCTGCAATTCTGGCTTTGAGTTACAATGATTTGCCATATTACTTGAAGGCTTGCTTCCTTTATTTAGGCAATTTTCCTGAGGATTCTTCAATTCCCACACGCAAATTGTTTCGTTTATGGGTCGCGGAAGGTCTGATTCCGCACCAACAAGAAGAAAGGATTGAAGATGTAGCAGAGGATTACTTGAACGAGTTGATTGACAGAAATATGGTTCAAGTAGCAAGAATGGGCGTTGACAGGGTCAAGCAATGCCGTCTGCATGACCTACTTCGGGACTTGGCCATCTCAAAAGCAAGGATAGAAAATTTTCTGGAGATTCCGAGCGATGCAAGCTCCTCGTCTGGTAATTGGCCTCGTCGTCATCCGATCTATTCTAGTTCTCATTTGTCCTCCTTGAAGCACTCAACACCGCATCTCCGTTCTCTCCTCTTCTTTAGAGTTGTTAGCCAAGCCCGTTACAAATACTTGCACAGCAGAAATTCCACGGACATTTATGAACTATCAGCCAGCAATCTTGAGCATATTACGTTGAGTTTCAAGTTACTAAGGGTCCTGGACTTGGAGGGCATATCTTGTAGTAACATGCCGAGCAGAATTGGTGAGCTGATTCATTTGAAGTACTTGGGATTGAGGGAGACAAACTTACAAGTGCTTCCACCAACAATAGGTTCTCTGCGAAACCTGCAGACTCTAGATATAGCTGGAAATCTTCATCTTCGGATAGTTCCTAATGTCATTAGAAATTTGAAATATTTAAGACATCTTTACATGTGTGGACATGAACTCGGTTACTTGCAAATCGACACTCTAAAGAATCTGCAGACTCTGTCAGAGATACATGTTGAGGGATGGAAGAAGAACAAATCTGCAAATTTGACAAGTCTCCGAAAATTGGGAATACGAGGAAACTTAAGCTCAAACACGAGTGAACTATTCACTTCGCTTGCACAGCTCTCGCAACTTCAATCCCTGAACCTGCGAGCAGAACAAGCTGGATTTCCATCTCTGGCTCAACTTGCTTCTCTTCGCAGCCTCACCAAGTTGCACTTAAGGGGAAGAATAACACAGTTCCTTAGCCTACAGGAGTTCCCACCGGGTCTGTCCCATTTAACATTGGAACATACCCGTCTCACGCAAGAGTCAATAGAGATACTTGAGAGTCTACCAGAACTATTGGTTCTCAAGCTGAAAGCACAGTCGTACAGTAAAGAAAAATTGACAATTTCAGCTCACGGGTTTCATCAACTGAAGTTCCTGGAATTCGACACCTTGGGGTCCTTGGAAGAACTGATTGTTAAAGAAGGCTCATTGACAAAGCTTAGGAGTCTTAAAATTATCAATTGCATGGGATTGAAAATGCTCCCTGAAGAGGTGAAGTCTCTGACGACTCTCCATGAGCTGCATATTGAAGAGATGCCAAAAGTGTTTGTTGATAGACTGCGAAGTTCAGATCTTCACAAAGTCCAGCATATTCCTTCA
>CATIWK010186218.1:0-12652 GCA_949634005.1 Mallotus japonicus
GAAACACACAAACAACAAATAAAAACACTTAGAAGTAAAAATAATAAAATCATAATCAATTAAACACACAAACATAACAAAAATCATATGAAAATAACACTAAACTATACTAAATAGCTATGCATATTTGCATTATATCAACACATGGACATGACATAGAAGGTTAGGACATGCAAACTTTGAGCTTTTAAATGATCTTTGTAAACATTAACTTGTGATTGGTTTACCTAACCTTGAATTCACTAAGGATAAACCTTATGATGCTGGTCAAAAGGGAAAGTAATCCAAGTCTTCATTTAAGCTAAAAAATGTAGTGTCAGCTTCTAGACCATTTGAACTTATACATATGGATTTATTTAGACCAACTAGAGTTGCTAGTCTTGGTAGAATGCATTATGCATATGTATTGGTTGATGATTACTCTAGATTCACTTGGGTATGTTTTCTTGCTCATAAGAATGATGCTTTTAAAGCTTTTGAAAATTTTTCAAAAAGAGTTCAAAAAGAAAAAGATTTTTGTATTTCTTCCATTAGAAGTGATTATGGAACCAAATTTGAAAATGAATTCTTCAAAACCTTTTATAACGAAAATGGTATTTCACATACATTTTCTTTTCCTAGAACTCCTTAACAAAATGGGTAGTTCAAAGGAAAAATAGAACTATTATGGAAATGGCTAGAACAATGCTTCATGAGTATAACTTACGCTTATACTTTTGGGCGGAAGTCGTTAACACATCTTGTTATATTTCAAATAGAGTTTTCAAAATACCAAATTTAAACAAAACTTTTTATGAGCTTTGGAACAATAGAAAACCTAAAATCTCATATCTAAGAGTATTTGGATGCAAGTGCTTTATATTAAATACCAAGGATAATCTTAGAAAATTTAACTCTAAAGCCGATGAAGAAATTTTCCTAGGCTATGCCACCTCTAGCAAAGCATAGAGAGTGTTTAATAAAAGGACTCTTATAGTTGAAGAGTCAATACATGTTGTTTTTGATGAATCCAACTCACTTGATCCTAGAAAGGCTTTTTGTAGTGTTGATGATGATGTAGGTGAACAGTGGAAACAAATAATCAAACTGAAAATTCCTTAGGAGGGGGGGGGGGTGGTGTGAATAATGCAATCGTAGATTTGAAGAAAACTATGATTAATAAAACGAAATTAAAAAGAATGTTCATGAGGAAGAATGAAGAGCATAAGAATTTAAGGAGTTCGGATTCAACTACATCTCCACCTAACTTATCCCCAAGTTAGGATTTTCAATCACCCACAATCTTATTCACAAGATTGAGATTACACAAGAGTTTAAGGCTCACTCTTACAACCTTACAAACAAGAGTTTCAAGGCTAACTCTAAAACCAATTCTCAAACGTTTTAATGGCTAAACACTTAAACCAATTCCTTTAGAATAGAATCTCACTTCCCTTTTTCTAATCCTAAAAAATAGAAAAACAAGAATATCTATTCTAACACTCATCAACTCTCACAAGAGTTACATAAATATATAAAATGAATTTTGTGAGAATTTGAGAGCTTTTTGAATGTTAAGAATGAGAATTGTAATAAGCAAGTGTCTTAACTTCAAATGAGCTCTAGGAGTTATTTATATAGGCAAATAACTCAAAATTATGGATGCTTTAAGCCAATAATTTTATCTCCAACGTCTCCAAACATTTATATATTTAAATTGACTTAATTTTATCAGAGTGATGCTCACGCTCGTGAGGATAAAAAATAGAGCCGTTGCCTTTGAATTTTTATTAAAAATGCCTGTTAGTGAGCTGTTAGGAGGATGCTCACGAGCTACTCATGCCTGCTCACGATCATGAGCTTGCTCATGAGCATCACTACTTGGCTCACTTATAGAAGCTAAAAAATGTTGCTTCGTGTAGGCTGCTCATGACGCACTCATGAGGAGACACCTGTAGGACTATAAATGTGCTATTTTGACACCTAAAAGCTCCGGATATGTTGAGTATATGATTGAGATATTATACTTCAAAGAAATACATTTAATAATTGTATTTCATATCTCTAGACTTGAACATATTATCTTGATGAATAATTAAGTTCCTCCACACTTGAATGAAATCATTAGAAACTTAATTTAATTGTTAAAGATCAAAATTAGGAGTTTGATCATGCAAATGGTCAATAATACCTGCATCTACAAAAAAAAAATGGTTAAATGCACTCATGGTCACCCAACTTTCGGTTTATTTCATTTTGGATGCCAAACTTTAATTTGTATATTTTTGCTACCCAAACTTCAATTTAAGTATCAACCACCAATTACTTGGTGGTATAGTCTTGTAGTGGTATAGTCTTGTAGTGGTCACTGGTTGAAGAATATTCATAGAATATTCTCCATGTTAGCTTCCACGTCATCTTTGACCTTAACAAGGGTGTATTCAATTAAGATTTTTAAAGACATTTATAGAATTTTTAAAGTAAATGACTTTTGTAGAGTTTATGAACTTCTAATGACTTTCACAGAATTTATGAATTTGTCAATGATTTTCATAGACTTTTTATTTTGAAACTTTTATAGACATTTATAGATTTTTATTGACATCGACCAACTTTTATATTTTGAGAATCCGGTACAAATTTAGATAACTTTTGGTTAATCTGGGGCAAGTATTATTCAATTTAAAAAAAAATCTGAATTAGACCTAATTCCTTTGGGTTTCTAGAAAAGAATGTTTTTTTTTGTATTATTTTATTTTTAACTTTTATTAGCTTAGTCTTTCCAATTTCAGGTTTGTGCTCTTAAAGAATCTATTTATTTATTGTTATTTTTTTTCTAATTTTTCTTGTTGCTTCTTATTACATGATAAAAAATAAAGAAGTGAAATCATTCCCTATAAAACCCTAAATAAATTAAACACCGAAAATTAAAGTATTACACGCAATAAAATTCAATATAAACCCTGAAAACTATCAACACCTATAACATCATTTACAATTCAAAAAAATTGAAAAAAAGCCCAAAAATATTAATAATAAATATTATGCAATAAACATGAGATACTGTATTAATTGTTTAGCATTAAACCAAAAAGGTTAAAGGTTAAAGAATTACCAGATTGTTCAAGATTGCTTCAACGTCACTTTTTTCTCTTTTTTCCTCGTAGGATTAACCTAAAAAAAAAAGTCCGTTGAAATGTTGAGAGTAAGGGAAAGAAAGTTTTTTAGATTCTATATCTATAACAGCACATAAAAAGTCTATGAAAGTACATAAAAGTCTAATGTCTATAAAAGTCAATGATTTTTTGAATATCATCTTACTTTTATAGACTCTATTAAAGTTGTAATTGAATACCTTCTAACTTTTACAGACTTTTTTTAAGTCTTTAAAAAAACTTAATTGAATACTCCCTCACTTTTCTAGAGTCTTAAAAAGTTCTAATTGAATACCATTTAACTTTTGAAATCAATTAAAATCTTTTAAAATCTTAATTGAATACATAAATGAATATATGATCACCAAACTTTGATTTTGTTTCAATTTGGATACTAAATTTCAATTTGTATCTTCAATACCAAAATATTTTATCTAATTAAAATTTTAACTTTAATCAATCCTAATTCTGTCAAGTAAATTATTCTTATCTTTATAATATTTAACTTTTTAATATTTTAATATACATATAATTTAGATATATTTAATTAAAATTAAATTGTATGTTATTTAAATTATATACAAATATTTTATTTAAATTAAAATTATAACTTAATTAAGCCTAATTTTATAAATAAATTACTCTTATCATAATAATATTTTTAATATGCATACAATTTAAATATATTTTATATCTCAAAATTATAATATTAATATATAATTTTTTAAAAATTTAATTTTTAAAATCTGGTTAAATGAATAAAATTATTAAATTTTGTGTTTATATAATATTAATAGTATTCTCATCATATTAATATTTATCTTTCTAATATTTTAATTTTTTTATTATGTTTTACTTTTTAAATAAATGAAGTTTAAAAATATATATTTGAAAATTATATATATTAATATTATAAATTTTTAAGATATAAAATATATCTAAATTGTATGTATATTAAAAATAATAAAAAGTTAAATATTAATATGAAGAGAATAATTTACTTATAGAATTAGGTTAATTAAGTTATAATTTTAATTTAAATATATCTAAATTATATGTATATTAAAATATTAAAAGTTAGGTGTTCAAAAAAATATTAAAAGTTAAATATTAATTTGATGAGAATAATTTATTTAATAGAATTAGGATTGATTAAGTTATAAATTTAATTTAAATAAAACATTGATATTAAAAAAATTGAAATTGAGCACCCGAATTGAAATAAAATCAAAGTTCAGTGAACATATGTGCATTTAAGGTTGAAGATGACGTAGAAGCTGACATGGAGAATATTCTATGAACATTCTTCAACTGGTAACTACGTCAACACTTTACCACCATGTGATTGGTGGTTGATGCTTAAATTGAAGTTTGGATGCCAACAATATACAAATTAAAGTTTGGTATTTTAAATGAAATAAACCGAAAGTTGGGTGATCACGAGTGCATTTAACCCACAGAAAAAGTTGCTAGAAAATGCTAGTTAAAATCAGCAGGTCAAATGCACCGAAGGATACCGAACTTTAACTTTGTTTCAATTCAGTTGTCAAACTTTAATTTGTAATTTTTTTAGATACCAAACTTTTATTCAGTTGAAGAATCCATAATTACTATTTTAATCCAGATTTTTTTTTGGCAAATAAGTCCACATTTTTATACATATATAGGAAGTAAGGAAAAATTTGAAAATTATTTTGATTTCGCCTAGTAAGAGCAAACTCATCCTAAGTGGTATCCAAGGTTAGGAGAAGTAAACTTTCAAACTTTTTTATGGACTAAATTGAAAAAATAAAGAGATTGATGAATTAAAATAGTTTTTAAGAGAAATTTAGTGGACTAAAAATTTTTGACAGTTTGTGAAATAAAATCAAAGTCTGATGACCAAAAAGAAACAGATTGAAATTTAGTACTCAAATTGCAATAAATATAAATTTTGATGACTAACGTTTTATTTAACCCTAAAATCGGCTAGAGAGATATTATGTGTGTAGCTAGAAAGTCTAGAAATGTAAGAATTAAATTCAAATCAATTCATTCACTTAAATTCTAGCGAAAGCATAAGAATTGACAAACTCGAATTAGATTGAATTGAATTAAATTCAGTCACTTCTAGAGTTTTCAAACACCATATATCATATAGCCTAAAAAAAAAAAACACCATATATCATATTAAAAATAAAATAAAATAAAACCTCACCTAATTGAGATAATACATAATTGAATTATAGTCTTAAAATCTGAAAACCTAAAACAAGAAAAAGACACATAACCACACTATCAATAATACAAACATACTCTTTAATTAAACGTCAACAACACAACAAAAATATATTAATTGATAAGTAACAAAGTAGTCAATTGATCAAGTATCAAACACACAATAAGTAAAAAAAAAAAAATCATTACTTTGGTAACAAAAGTGCCTTTAGGACCCAAGACATGAGTAGCCAATTTAACAACATCATTAACGAGAGCATTTTGACCGCTTCTTGAGCCCAAGCACAACCAATATTAAGAGAACCATCATGCAACACTAGACTTTTTTCTACATTTCTATTTTTATTTTTATTTTCTGCTAACTAGCCATAAGTGTAGAATTTTATTATTATTATAATAATAATAATAATAATAATAATTATTATTATTATTATTATACGTTTTGCATGTAATAAGATCAAGACAGGTGGGTGTGTGGAATAATGCAAATTTATTAAAACTATTGGCAATGCAGCCGTATTTGCTTACTAACTAACTAAACACTTGGTTGCAAAATTATTGAAACTCTGATTCCAAAGAACAATTTGCTGTATAAAAACATTAAAAGCATGCCACCAATTAATATTAGGAGTACCATCATAATAAAGATAAATCCTCAGAAGCTAAACACTTGGCTGCAGGACTGAAGTTTATTAACAAGAAAAAGACAAATTGAAGACAAATACCATATGAAAAAATGCTGATCAAATATAGATAGCTGCAAAGCATTATAACTCACAGATTGTCAAGTGGATGAGATAATTTCGAACCATTTATGATTTTTTCAATATGTAGAAACACAATTCACTAAATTGACATTATATCAGAATTATCGTATCACATAACTAATCATCATTCCCTCATTCAAAATCCTTCCATAACAGTAACGTACACATTCAGATTACCAGATGCTACAGTACACAAACAACCATCTTGCTCTCAGTGCATCCAGTAGCAACATTCCTTTCAATCATAAGTGCCGAAGTAAAAAACATATAATATAAAAGGGCCTATGCAGCAACTCCTGAAATATTATCTTCTATTATACTATAATTAAACACTATAACTACAACTAATCAACATAATTAAAATCTCGGTGAAATATCTGTCTACCCATATGCCTAATCAACCTATACATCTTTAACCATTAAAAGATATCAAGCAGAATTCTTCAAGTCTACTAATCATACAATGGCCCTCTGATAACGGTCGTAGCTCTCCAGTATTCCCTTTGATTAGTTCCACAGTTATCAAATGATTAATAAACTCCTCTTTCTGTGCATCTTTTAATGATATAAAACTTAAGAAGCAGTTTTGCAATGCTGCATCATTCAACTTCTCATAGCTCCGACTCAATCTTTTGAATATTTCCTTGTTTTCTGAACTCAAAATTGATTGCTGCAAATTCTCCACTGCATGCATCCATAAATACTCATTATCCACTCCCCTCATGTTTCTTGCCATAATTTCAATTCCCAAAGGCCAGGGCCGGATCAAGTAAATTTGGGGCCTGAGGCAAAAAAAAAAAAAAAAATCCTAACAGGTATAGGTATAGGTATATATATATATATATATATATATATATATAATGGCTCTTTGAAAAAAAAAATTTATTATACGTGGGGCCTAATCAGTTTTTTTTGGGCCTAATTTGTATCCAAATAAATTTCTGAAAAATTTGTATCCAAATTAATAAAAAATCCATCTTATTTCTGGGGGGCCTAATTAGTTTAGATTTTTGTTTCTGAAATGTTTTTAGATTTATTTAGATATAATTCTATTTTATAAAATAAATTTTTTAATTAATATTTTTTGGGGCTTAATTTTTGTTATGCAAAGGCCTAATTTTTTTGGGCCTAAATTTTGTTATATGAGGGTCTAATTTTTTTGGAGCCTAATTTTTGTTATATGGGGGCCTAATTTTTTTGGGGTCTAATTTTTGTATATGGGGAGCCTAATTTTGGTTATATGGCGGGCCTAATGTTTTTGACCTAATTATTTATATATGGGGCCTAATTTGACTTGGGGGCCTGAGGCAACTGTCTTATATGCCTTAAGGCAGATCCGGTCCTGCCAATGGCAACCCCTAACATTCTGTTATGATGGAGATTACATGTTGTCATACTTCTTGATTGAGTGCTGTTTGATTCCCTAGTTCTTTCATGAACAATTACTATGCTTCCTCCATTGTAAGAGGTTCAACTTTAACAACCCACAAGCAGAGCATCCTTAGACACACATTAAAGGAACTGATTGTTATAACCAATTTCATTCCATTGGGAATTCCCACATTGTCAAAAGGAAAAAAATCCCACAAATCATTCAAAATAAAAACAAATTTACCACTCTGGGCAAGTGCATTTGACAGCTTTGCAGCATTTGTAATCTCACCATCAACATTTAAAAGCTTTACACCAGCAACTCTTGTAATGTTGATTTGTAGTTCAGTGATGCCAAAATCCACTGGTGCGTCTACCTAATAAATAAAGTGAAACATAGTGGATATTTCCAGAAGTCTGTTGCCGGTATGTTTCAACAATTCTATTTTGCCCCATCCCATAAATGCAGATGATTGTCATACTATCAGAATTATCGTATCACATAATTCATCATCATTCCCTCAGCCAAAATCCTTCAATAACAGTAACGTACACATTTAGATTACTAGATGCTACAGTACACAAACATCCATCTTACTCCCAGCGCATCCAGTAGCAACATTCCTTTCAATCATAAGTGTCGAAGCCAAAAATATGTAACATAAAAGAGCCTATACAACAACTCTTGAAATATATTATTTTCTATTATACTATAATCAAACACTATAACTACAGCTAATCCACAATATAATTAAAATCTCGGTGAAATATCTGTCTACCCATATGCCTAATTAACTTATGCATCTTTAACTTACTATCAAAAGACATCAAGCAGAATTCTTCAAGTCTACTAATCATACTATGGCCCTATGATAACGGTCGTAGCTCTCCAGTATTCCCTTAGATTAGTTCCACAGTTATCAAATGATTAATAAACTCCTCTTTCTATGCATCTTTTATTGATATAAAAATTAAGAAACAGTTTTGCAATGCTGTATCATTCAACTTCTTATAGCCCCGACTCAATCTTTTGAATATTTCCTTATTTTCTGAACTCAACACTGATTGTTGTAAATTCTCCACTTCATGCATCCATAAATACTTATTATCCACTCCCCTTATGTTTCTTACCACAATTTCAATTCCCAATGGCTAGGGCAGGATTAAATAAATTTGGGCCTGAGGCAAAAAAAAAAAAAAGAAAAAAATCCTAACAGGTATAGGTATATATATATATTTAATGTTTCTTTGAAAATTTTTTTTTATTATATGTGGGGCCTAATCAATTTTTTTGGGGCGTAATTTCTATCCAAATAAATTTCTAAAAAATTTGTATCCAAATTAATAAAAAATTTGTCTTATTTCTGAGGGCCTAATTAATTTAGATTTTTTTCTGAAATATTTTTAGATTTATTTGGATATAATTCTATTTTATAAAATAAATTTTTTCATTAACATTTTTTGGGGCCTAATTTTTGTTATGTGAAGGCCTAATTTTTTTGGGCCTAACTTTTGTTATATGAGGGTCTAATTTTTGTTATATGGGCGCTTAATTTTTTTATAATTTAATTTTTGTTATATTGGAAGCCTAATTTTGGTTTTATAGGGGACCTTATTTTTTGGACCTAATTAGTTATATATGAGGCCTAATTTGACTGGGGGGCCTGAGGCAGCAGTCTCATCTGCCTTAAGGTAGATCCGGCCCTACCAATGGCAACCCTTGACATTCTGTTATGATGGAGATTATATACTGTCGTATTTCATGATTAAGTGCTGTTTGATTCCCTAGTTCTTTTAGAAATAATTGCTCTACATCCTCCATTGTAAGAGGTTCGACTTTAACAACCTACGAGCAGAGCATCATTAAACACACACTAAAAGAACTGGTTGTTATAACCAATTTCATTCCATTGGGAATTCCCACCTTGTCAAGAGGAAAAAAATCCCACAAATCATTCATAATAAGAACAGATTTACCATTCTGGGCAAGTGCATTTGATAGCTTTGCAGCATTTGTAATCTCACCATCAACACTTGAAAGCGCTACACCGACAGTTCTTGTAATGCTGATTTGCAGTTCAACGATCCCAAAATCCCATGGTATGTCTACCCAATAAACAGAGTGAGACATAGTGGGCGTTTCCAGAAGTCTGTTGTTGGTATGTTTCACCATTTCCATTTTGCCTAATCCCCCCTTCCCATAAATATAGATGATTGGCATACTATCAGAATTATCATATCATATAATTAATCAACATTCCCTCAGTTAAAATCCTTCCACAACAGTAACGTACACATTCAGATTACCAGATGCTACAGTACACAAATAGACATCTTGCTCCCGGTGCATCGAGTAGTAACATTCCTTTCTATCATAAGTGCCGAAGCCAAAAACATATATTATAAAAGAGCCTATGCAACAGCTCCTGAAATCTATTATCTTCTATTATACTATAATCAAACACTATAACTACAGCTAATCCACAACATAATTAAAATATCGATGAAATATCTGTCTACCCATATGCTTAATCAACCTATGCATCTTTAACTTACCATCAAAAGATATCAAGCATAATTCTTCAAGTCTACTAATCATACTATGGCCCTCTAGCTCTCTAGTATTCCTTTTGATTAGTTCCACAGTTACCAAATGACTAATAAACTCCTCTTTTTGTGCATCTTCTATTGATATAAAACTTAAGAAGCAGTTTTGCAATGCTGTATCATTCAACTTCTCATAGCCCCGACTCAATCTTTTGAATATTTCCTTGTTTTCTGAACTCAATACTGATTGTTGCAAATTCTCCACTGCATGCATCCATAAATACCTATTATCCACTCCCAGATGTTTCTTGCCATAATTTCAATTCCCAATGGCCAGGGTCGGATCAAGTAAAATTGGGGCCTCAGGCAAAAAAAAAGAAAAATCCTAACCGGTATAGGTATATATATATATATATATATATATATATATATATATATATATATATTTAATGGTTCTTTCAATTTTATTTTTATATGTGGGCCCTAATCAGTTTTTTTGGGGCCTAATTTGTATCCAAATAAATTTTTGAAAAATTTGTATCCAAATTAATAGAAAATCTGTCTTATTTCTGGGGAGCCTAATTAGTTTAGATTTTTATTTGAAATGTTTTTAGATTTATTTGGATATCATTCTATTTTATAAAATAATTTTTTTTATAAACATTTTTTTGGGCCTAATTTTTGTTATATGGAGGCCTAATTTTTGTGGGACCTAATTCTTGTTGTGGGAAGCCTAATTTTTTGGTGCCTAACTTTTGTTATATAAAGGTCTAATTTATATGGGGGCGTAATTTTTGTTATATGGGGGCGTAATTTTTTTGGGGTCTAATTTTTTTTATAAGGGGAGCCTAATTTTTTTGGGGCGTAATTTTGGTTATATGGGGGGCCTTAATTTTAGGACTTAATCAATTATATATGGGGCCAAATTTGACATGGGGGCCTGAGGCAGCTGTCTTATTTGCCTTAAGGCATATCCGGCCCTGCCAATGATAACCCCTGACATTCTGTTATAATGGAAATTATATACTATCGTATTTCTTGATTGAGTGTTGTTTGATTCCTTAGTTCTTTTAGGAACAATTGCTTTGCTTCCTCCTTTATAAGAAGTTCGACTTTAACAACCCACGAGCAGAGCATCATTAGACATATACTAAAAGAACTGGTTGTTATAACCAATTTCATTCCATTGGGAATTCCCACCTTGTCAAGAGGAAAAGAATCCTACAAATCATTCATAATAAGAACAGATTTACCATTCTGGGCAAGTGCATGTGACAGCTTTACAGCATTTGTAATCTCACCATCAACACTTGAAGGCTCTACACCAGCAGCTCTTGCAATGCTGATTTGTAGTTCAGTGATGCCAAAATCCCCTTGTGTATCTACCTAATAAACAGAGTGAAACATAGTGGACATTTCCAGAAGTCTATTGTTGGTATGTTTCACCATTTCTATTTTGCCCGATCTCCCCATTCCATAAATGCAGATGATTGGCATACTATCAGAATTATCGTATCACATAATTAATCATCATTCCCTCAGTCAAAATCCTTCCATAACAGTAACATGCACATTCAGATTACCAGATGCTACAGTACACAAACAGACATCTTGCTCCCAGTGCATCGAGTAGCAACATTCCTTTCAATAATAAGTGCCGATGCCGAAAACATATAATATAAAAGAGCCTATGCAGCAGCTCCTGAAATCTATTATCTTCTATTATACTATAATCAAACACTATAACTATAGCTAATATACAAAATAATTAAAATCTCAGTGAAATATCTGTCTACCCATATGCCTAATCAACCAATGCATCTTTAACTTACCATCAAAAGATATCAAGCATAATTCTTTAAATCTACTAATCATACTATGGCCCTCTGATAACGGTCATAGCTCTCCAGTATTCCCTTTGATTAGCTCCACAGTTATCAAATGATTAATAAACTCCTTTTTTGTGCATCTTCTATTGATATAAAACTTAAGAAGCAGTTTTGCAATGCTGTATCATTCAACTTGTCATAGCCCCTACTCAATCTTTTGAATATTTCCTTGTTTTCTGAACTTAACACTGATTGTTGCAAATTCTCCACTGCATGCATCCTCAAATACTTATTATCCACTTCCCTCAAGTTTCTTGCCATAATTTCAATTCCCAATGGCCAAGGCCGGATCAAGTAAATTTTGGGCCTGAGGCAAAAAAAAAAAAAAAATCCTAACAGGTATAGGTACAAATATATTTAATGGTTCTTTGAAATT
Source organism: Mallotus japonicus (assembly GCA_949634005.1). Taxonomy (NCBI): domain Eukaryota; kingdom Viridiplantae; phylum Streptophyta; class Magnoliopsida; order Malpighiales; family Euphorbiaceae; genus Mallotus; species Mallotus japonicus. The sequence continues at coordinate 12,302 of CATIWK010186218.1, forward strand.
TTTTTTTTATATATGGGGCCTAATCAGTTTTTTTGGGGACTAATTTGTATCCAAATTAATTGTCACACCCCGTCTCTCGTAGCCCGAGGTGGACGATTAGTATCTCATCTCGTCTCACATAGCCCGAGATGGATACTAAAGCTTACTCTTCTACACTTTTCAAATCATGTTTAATAAAATTAAATAAAGGCTCCTCTAATGAGGATATTAGCCAACCTTACTCTGAGACTTCTCTCCACACCCACTCAACTCTTTTCACCAACTATCAAGCCCTGTTATCTGAAAACATTTATAAAACAGAGTAAAATGAGTACAAAAGTACTCAATGAATAGATAATCCAAGCAGAAAGC
>CATIWK010186250.1:0-14008 GCA_949634005.1 Mallotus japonicus
TTCTTTATTATTTATTTATTTTTTCTTATTCTCTGTTATCCTTATTTTTCATTTTTCTTTTATCCTTATATTTATTTTTTAATTTTCTATCTTTTTATTTATTTTTATTTTTTCGTATTTTCTATTATCCTTATTTTTTAAATTTTTTGTTTTTCCTTATTTATTATTCTTAGTTTTTTGTTTTTACTTTTTTTATTTCGGGTTATATATATATATATATATATATATATATATATATATATTAGGCTAATATTTTTTTATTCATTTTATGTATGGAAAATAAACTAAAATATACAAATAATAAAATAGAAATAAATGAAACATATTTTCAAGTTTCATGAATTTGAAAAAAGATGGTACTTGAATTCAAATTAATTGATATGCATATATCAATTATTTTTATTTATTTTTTATTTTAATTAATTGAATACAATTATATTTGAAATTTATTACTCAAAGCCAACTATTTCTTTGATAATTTTTCTAACGATATATACTTACTCAAACTATCATATTCAGATACTGTTTTTATGAGTTTGAGATATTGTTTTCAATTTCATATACTGTTTTTACTTTTAGATACTCTTTTTCTGTATCATATACAAATAAGATTTCAAAAGTATACTGATAATATTCAAAAATGTATATAATTGAATAATGAATATGACACATGTTTTGCATTTTCAACATATATGAATAAGATTCCAAAAATATACGAATAATATTTAAAAATGTATATAACTGAATAATGAATATGCCATCTGTTTTGCATTTCCAACATATACGAATAAGATTTCAAAAATATACGAATAATATTCAAAAATGTTGAATAATGAATATGACACATGTTTTGCATGTTCAACATATACGAAAAATATTCAGAAAATATTCGGATAATATTCAACAATGTTGAATAATGATATGACTGTTTTGCACTTTCAACATATACGAATAATATTCAGAAAATATTCATTTTTCAATTTTACTCTAAAGTCTTGTAGTCATTCTTTTAATTGAATTAAATGCTATTTGGTCAACTTTTTTGTTGCTAGAATTCAACTCACTTTCAACTTAAAAGGAAAAGAACGCATTTTGAAATGAATGAAATCAAGTTGACATCAATTGAAATTTCTGGGAGTGATTTATTCCAAACAATACCAATTAATCCAATTTTTTTAAGCAAACAAGAAAAAAGGGTTGTTCTTAGAACCGGGTCAAAATTGAACTTCCTGCATGTTCTGCTTTTGGGTGTTTGTATGTTAGCTAGTTTTGTTAATTTGGTCATGGATTGAATTGTTAAGAAGCTATTAATGGCGAAATTTGATAATTTATTTGTCTAATTGAATGAAAATCTAATACATAGATATTTCTGGTTAAAGTTAAACCATATAAGTGAAAGTTTGGTTCTTGATAGTCACATAATTGTTGGTACCATTTTAAAAATGTGAATTTTCTTTTTCTTATTTCTTTTTTTTCTCTTTCACTTCACTTCTCTAATAGGAAAAGTATTTCTTTTTTTGTCTTTTTGGCTGTGATGGTCCATTTTCTTGGCTGGCGATGGATGATTTAATCTGGAAACTTTTTTTTTTGAATTATCACACTTGGCAATTCACCTATTTTGATGGAAACTGTTTGGTTTCTTCCTTCAGATTTTTGCATTGTTCCTGAGACCAAATAAGGACCACAAATACCGATTCTACTGGAATATCTACAGTCTCGAATATGCCATACTCATTCTTGGCATTTTGAATGTGTTCAAAGGACTAGATATCCTACAACCTAAAGATAAATGGAGATCTGCATACATTATCGTGATCACAGTATTGGGTGGGATTACTTTATGAATATCCTTAAGCATGGCATCGTGCACAGCTGTCAAGGTGTGAGTGTGAGTGTGAGGTCGCTAGACAGTAGAACCTTTCTTTGGTGGAAGTAAAATCCTTCTAGTGGCAACCAGGAAAACATCCTTCCTATTAGAGGATTCTCAAATATTCCAATATATTCTTATAACAGCATTTTTTCTATTCAAATCATTTTTGAATATGTTTTAAATATCAGTTATACTCTCTATAGAAATAGGTATTCTATTGTAACCATCACCTTTATATATTTACAATATCAGTCAATGAATATAGTGTGCTGCTTTCAGTTTTCCAAACACTTTCATGGTATCAAAGCATTAAAGCTCTCTTTTTTTCTCTTCTCTCCTATTTTCTGCTTCTTTTTCTTTTCTTCATACTTAATCATGGCTGCCAACCACAATAATCCCACCATCTACCACACAAACGATCCCCATAATACCGTAACTGCTCAAACTCCCTTAAAACTCACCTCAACTAACTATACCTCATGGAAACTACAGTTCCAAACCCTTTTTATTGGCTATGACCTACTCAGTTTTATTGATGGCTCCAAGCCATGTCCACCACAAACCACAACTATAAACAACACCACTGCTCTGAATCCATCATATTCCCTTTGGATTCGACAAGACTAATTAATTCTAAATGCCATTATTGGCTCCCTTTCTCCCACCATTATTCCATTTGTTGCTAATGCTAAAACTTCTAATGAAGCCTGGACCATACTCGCCAACACCTATGTGAAACTGTCCCGTGGCAGAATCAAACAAGTTAAAAATTAAATTAAGCAGATGATAAAAGGATTTAAATCCATTTCTGAATTTCTGCAAAAGCTTAAAGCTCGAAGTGATGAATTAGCCCTTCTTGGCTTACCATTTGATAATGATGATCTGACTAATAAAATACTTGAAGCTGTTGGCGATGATTATAAGGAAATAGCTCAACCAGTCCAAGCACGAGACACGTCAATCTTCTTTAAAGAATTATATGAAATACTTTTCAATTTGGAAGCTTCTCTTACCATACCTCAAATAGAACCACTCTTCCCTATATATGCACATTTTGCTACCCGTACCAACTCACAGTGTCTCAATAATAATCAATCTCCATCAGATTCAACTCGCCCTTCTGTATCAAAGCAAAACAACACTCCTAACCGTCAGCAACAACCATACTTGGGATATTGCCAACTTTGTAGAATCCAAGGCCACATTGCAAAATGGTGTCATTCATACAAGCTACAACCTATTCAACACAACAATAATACTCCTGTAAGACCTTGGCAACTGAAGGCACATTATGCAGCTGCTTCAAGCAAACATCGACCATGGCTTCTTGATAGTGGGGCATCTCATCATGTCACAAATGATTTGGAAAATCTGTCCCTACATAATCCTTACAATGGTGTTGATGATATGATTATTGGGGACGGTACTGAACTCCTAATCACACACTAGTTCCACCTCTTTATCTACTCCCTTTCATTCTTTTAAATTAGGCAATGTTCTCTATGTACCAAGCATGAAACGCAATCTCATTTCCATTTATCAATTCTGCAATTCAAATAATGCATCCATTGAATTTTTACCTACTACTTTTGTTGTGAAGGAACTCAACACTGGGAAGATTCTGTTGAAGGGCCAAACCAAGGAAGGTGTATATGAGTGGCCAGAAACCCTACTTATCATTGCTTTTTCGAGTCTCAAAACTTTTGTGTCTTATTGGCATAAAAGACTAGGACATCCTTCAGTCTCCATTCTTAATAAAATTGTGTTTAGCAATAAATTAGAATTAACATCAAATGATCACTCTTCTATGCATTGCAATTCTTGTCTATCTAATAAAAGTCACAAGTTATCTTTTTCCCAATCAACAATCTCATCCTCTCATCCTTTTGAGGTCATTTACTCTGATGTTTGGACATTACCTATGTTTTCAATTAATAACTTTAAATACTATGTGGTGTTTGTTTATCACTTTACATGGTATATATGGTTCTATCCTCTTAGGCATAAATTTGAGGTTAAAGATTTGTTCATTCGGTTCAAAAACATTGTTAGAAAGCACCTTAACACCTCCATCAAAACTCCATATATTGATAATGGTGGTGATTTCATTGCTCTCACAAATTTTCTGTCATTAAACGGCATATCTCATCTTACAACTCCACCACACAATCTAAAACATAATGGCATGACTGAAAGATGACATTTTCATATAGTAGAAACTGGTTTGTCTCTTTTGACTCATGCTTCTCTACCCTTATCTTATTGGACATATGCCTTTGCTACTGCAATATACTTAATTAACTGAATGCCCACACCCACTTTAAACCTCCAATCACCTTTTGAAACTATATTTAATAAGAGCCCAAATTATTTGAAACTTAAAATATTTGGATGTCTTTGTTATCCATGGGTCAAACCCTGCAACCACCATAAATTAGAGTCCAATTCCAAACCTTGTGTCTTTCTTGGGTACTCTACCTCTCAGAGTGATTATTTATGCCTTGATCCTAAAACTTCCAACATATATTTCTCTCGTCATGTGAAATTTATTGAGCCTATTTTTTCGTTTCAAACTCTTCAATTCACAGAGTTCAGACCCCACTCCAACACTATAGCCATATGGTTCCCACTCTAATAAAAATATTGATTCCTCCACCATCAGTGCCACTCATTACGCCCTCCATAGGAATGGAACTTTAATAGCTTCCTGCTCTTCCCACCACACTCAACACTAGTCACCAACATACCACAAACACATCCTCCCACTCCATGGTCACCATAGCCCGAAATAATATCCAAAAACCCATCCAAAAGTTGAACCTCTATACTTAATTGACTCTTTCTAAAATAGTTGAATCCACCATTATCACAGAAGCTCTCAAGAACTCTGTTTAGCGGAAGGCAATGTCAGAGGAGTTCAATGCACTTGTCATTAATGGAAGTTGGGAACTAGTTTCTTCTGATCCTACATACAATTTAATTGGATATAAATGGATATTTTGAATTAAAAGAAAATCTGATGGCTCTGTTGACAGGTACAAAGCAAAATCGGTGGCAAAGAGGTTTCATCAAAGACCTGGAGTTGATTACCGCGATACATTTAGTCCCATCGTTAAGCCAACTACAATCCACCTAATTTTGAGCATTGCTATCAATAATGGTTGGGGTTTAAAGCAATTGGATGTTAACAATGCAATCCTACAAGGCCACTTATACAAAGATGTCTAGATGGTACAACTTCCTGGTTTTATTAACACTAATAAACCAAATCATGTTTGCAAACTCAGAAAAGCCATATATGGACTTAAATAGGCTCCGAGGGCATGGTATTATGTCCTTAAATCCTTTTTTCTTCATTATGGGTTTAAGAATTCATTTACTGATACTTTACTTTTTATTTATCATAATGGTCCTAATGTCATGTAACTTATAGTTTACGTTGATGATTTGATACTCACGAGGAATAATTCTACAATGATCAATGTCTTTATTAAAATTTTAGGTCAGAAATTTTCTCTAAAGGATCTTGGGTCATTGTCATATTTTTTGGGTGTTAAAATTATCCCAAATAGCAATGGATTTCTCCTTTCTCAACGTCACTATATACTCGAACTGTTGGCCAAAACAAACATGCTAGAGTCCAAGCGTGTGCTCACTCCTCTTTCCGTAAATGCTCAACTTACACTTCATGGCGGTACTGCTCTAAACGATGCCACTGAATATCGAACAGTTCTTATGAGTCTTCAATATCTATTAATCACAAGACTAGACATCACATTTCCTGTCAATCGTCTATCCCAGTACATGCATTGCCCAACTACTAAACACTGGCTCTATGTTAAAAGATTGTTGCATTACTTGAAAGGTGCACTCAATGAAGGCATTCAATTTTACAATAAATCATCCTTAAATTTGCATGCTTATGCCGATGCATATTAGGGTGAACACAAAGATGATTTAACATCAACTGGAGCTTACATTATTTATCTTGGTCGGAACCCAATTTCCTGGAGTTCTAAAAAGCAAATAACTGTGGCCAGATCTTCTACAGAAGTGGAATACTGCTCAGTTGCTAACACAACTACCGAAGTAACTTGGATTTTCTCTTTACTGTTTGAACTTCACATCCTTAAATTTGCATGCTTATGCTGATCCAGATTGGGGCGGACACAGAGATGATTTAACATTAAGCTTACATTATTTATCTTGGTCAAAACCCAATTTCCTGGAGTTCTAAAAAGCAAATAACTGCGGCCAAATCTTCTATAGAAGTGGAACACTGCTCAGTTGCTAACACAGCTACCGAAGTAACTTGGATTTGCTTTTTACTGTCTGAACTTCACATCCTTAAATTTGCATGCTTATGCCGATGCAGATTGGGGCAAACACAAAGATGATTTAACATCAACTAGAGCTAACATTATTTATCTTTGTCGGAACCCAATTTCTTAGAGTTCTAAAAAGCAAATAACTGTGGCCAGATCTTCTACATAATTGGAATACTACTTAGTTGCTAACACGGCTAGCAAAATAACTTAGAGTTGCTCTTTACTATCTGAACTTCACATTGATGTGCCAAGTTGTCCAGTTATTTACTGTGATAATGTTGGAGCGACACAACTTTGTTCAAATCCTGTTTTCCATTCACGAATGAAAATGTTGCCATCAATTTTCACTTCATTCGTGAACAAGTTCAGAATGGTATTTTAAGAGTTGCTCATGTCTCCTTTACTGAACAGTTGGCAGATGCTCTCACCAAAGTTCTTCCTCAACCACGATTTCTACAGCTTAAAAAAAAGATTGGTTTGCTCACCCTCGCTCCATCTTGAGGGGGCATATCAGAGGATTCTCAAATATTCCAATATATTCTTGTAACAGCATTTGTTCTATTCAAATCATTTTTTAATATGTTTTAAATATCAGTTGTACTCTTCATAGAAATAGGTATTATATTGTAACCATCATCCGTATATATTTACAATATTAGTCAATGAATATAGTATACTGCTTTCAGCTTTCCAAACACTTCCCATTGAACTTTTTCTCCAACTCCCTAACAAGGCGAAGATGAATCTTGCGGTAAGTTTTTCTCAGTCTGTAGGGAACATACATAACAATAGCCTCGCGATTCCCATAACATCCATTTAAACCATAAAATTAATGAAGAGATCTTTCAAATTACTCTTCAAATCCTGACTAGTATTTCAAGATCAAATAATATATACATGTGCAACTGATTCTCAAATTCAGTAGGTTCAGCATCCTTATCCTTACAAATTTTCTTCCATATAGTGTACATATTGGCAAATCGACAGTGGCGGCAGCAACGAGAATGTTGAGAGCTCAAAGACCCAGTAACAAAAATTGCATTTTTTAATCTCCAAGAAATGAGGAACTGATCTTTGTCCTTTTGCTTTCATTTTCTCAGCAACCAAACAAATTTAAACTTAGCAGCATACCCAGTAGCCATAAAAGCTGATATGGGTGCAGTTCTTGAAGTTTTGAATGGATTATGAATCGAAACCAAATCATCAAATCTCCGAAAAATTGTAAAATTGTAAAATTGAAAATTGATCTTTGCTCAAAGGAGGAGGAGGAGATGTCGACCAACAAAGGAGTTTTGGAGTTGACAGACACACAAAGGATGGGGAGGAGGTGGAGATCAAGAAGATGATGAATAAAGGAAAAAAAAAAAAGGAAGCACGGAAAACGAAGACGAGGCATGATGAACGGAAAAGACGGAAATAAAAAGGGTATAATTTTTAATAAAATTAAGGTATGTGTGTAATATTTTTTTATAAAATGGGTATTTTGTTGAAAATGAGATTTTAAAAATGGACATTTTTGTAAAGATTCCTAATTATAATTTATACAAAAGCAATGATATATTTAGCGGGCCGTTGTGTAGCAGCATGCATTATTTTATTTTTTTTAATGTTTGGACGAAATTTCCCCTGAAATTCATGGGGGCAATTTCATTTTGATGTGATTTTTTGTTCTGAACACAACCCTTTCTCCCCTTTTCTTATTACCCGCTTCCTTAGTGGGCCCGCGCCAAAAATCATTTCTCTTTATACAATCAATTCAATCAATTCCACAAAGTAAACTCGTCCTAAACTAAAATTATTAGCTTTCCTACCCATTGGATATCTTCATCTATTTAGTTCTATTTTTCTGCCACCCATATTCATATGGTCTTGTGCTCCCAGATTAGTCTCATCCTTCCCTGAAGCAAAGATGGAGCAATGGTCAGATCCTCCTGCTCATGTACTCATATTTCCTGCTCCAGGCCAAGGCCATGTAAACGCCATGCTTAAGCTAGCAGAGCTTTTAGCCCTTGCAGGCCTAAAAATCACCTTCCTAAATTTCGAGTATGTCCATCACAATATAGTTCGTTGTACTGATGTTGAAGCTCGTTTTGCCAAGTACCATGGATTTCAATTCAAAACCATACCAAACAGTTGGTTGGTAGACGGCGGAGCCAGAAATTCAGCTCGTAAGTTGAAGGTGATGTTGGAGGGAATGAAATCGAAGAGCAAACCGATATTCAAGAAGATACTAATTGATCTGAACAATGTGATGCCGATTAATTGTATCATTGGAGATATGATGATGGGTTTTGTTTTTGATGTCGCGATTGAAGTTGGAGTTCCTGCTGTTCCATTTCATACATTCGGTGCTTGCGCCGTCTTGACGTTCTTTTGCGTTCCTGAAATTGTTGCAGCCCATGAACTTCCTGTCAAAGGTATCAAGATCTAAAATATTTATTTAATTATTTAAGTATGGAAAAAACTTTTTATTATACTTCCAACTACATTTTAACTTGTAGTCTTAAGGTTATATATTCTTTGAGTGCGTGCTTTGTTTTGGAATTGTTAAAGGAAAAGAAGAGATGGATCGATTGATAACAAAAGTACCGGGCATGGAAACCTTTCTCCGACGACGAGATCTTCCAAGTTTCTGCCAGGAAAGTTCAGATCCTGGCCTCTTAATGGTTAGAGAAGAGATGAGACAATCTCAAGCACTCATCCTCAACACTTTTGAAGAACTAGAAGCCCCAACACTATCTCACATTCGCATTCACTACCCAAAAATCTACACCATCGGTCCTCTCCACGAGCTCCTGAAATCAAGACTAGCAAGCATTAGTAAGCAAGAACTATATTCAACCTCGAACAGTATCCGGGAGGTGGACAGAAGCTGTCTGAAATGGCTGGATGAGCAACCATTGGAATCTGTGCTATATGTAAGCTTTGGTAGCACTACAGTAATGACAATAGACCAATTCATGGAGTTCTGGTACGGGATTGCTAATAGTAAACAAAGTTTCTTGTGGGTTATAAGGCAGGATACTATTACCAATAAAGATGGTGAAGTTCTTGAAAAAATTCCTGCTGAGCTTGAGGTTGGGTCTAAAGAAAATGGGCATATTGTGAGATGGGCACCTCAAGAAGAGGTTTTAGGACACAAAGCGATCGGTGGGTTTATGACACACAGTGGATGGAACTCAACTCTGGAGAGTATTGCGGCTGGTGTGGCGATGATTTGTTGGCCTTATTTTGCTGATCAGCAAGTGAATAGTAGGTTCGTTGGCGAGGTGTGGAAGCTAGGATTGGACATGAAGGATTTGTGTGATAGAAAGATTGTTGAAAAGATGGTGAATGATCTTATGGTGAATAGGAGGGAGGAGTTCATGAGATCATCGGCTAAGATGGCAGAAATGGCAAGAAAAAGTGTCAAAGAAGGTGGATCTTCTTCCTGTTATTTGGACACTTTGATTGAGGATATAAGGTCTATGAGCTCTGAAAAGACACGTTAACTTGCAACAACAATTGTAAAAGTTTTAAATTCCTGCATGCACTCAAATGTAACGTGAGATTATGTTTTTATTGGCTAATAATGCCTTCTCTTCAAAAGTATTTCCAATTTTAGATAATTTAATATAAGTAATATTAAATTAACTATTTTTTTTTTAACCATTTGTACTAGTTGTTTAAAAAAATATATAAATAATATTAGATTCAACACTTAACTCATATTTGAACTCTGCATTTTTTTATTTACTCTTATACTTTAATTTCTATAGATTGACCTCCATATTTTTATTTTTTTATACATTATGTTCTTCAATAACGATGAGTGAGAATGCGAATCTCACTTGCAGTTAAATAAGAGTGAGAGTTACCTGACAAATAAATATACTTTTTAAAAATTATCTAACCCATGTACTTTTATTTTTATATATAAATATTAAGTCTTCACACTTTTACTTTTGTAAATATGAATTTGCAAAATTTTATCAACTATATATATAATCTAATTATTCATACTTATTTTTTAATATATAATAAGTATTAAATGTTAATTGCTCTTATATAAAAATATAATAGTAATTCATTCTTTAAAATTTTTATTTAATTTTTGTAAAATAATGCAAGCAAAAATTTCCATAGATTTCATTTTAACTAATTTTAAGTAAAAATAAATTATGAAAAAATTGTACATGTACGAATTTTTAACAAATAGAAAATTTTTATACCTTAACAAATAGTTGGTAATAAATCATTAAGAAATAAAAAATTATATTGGTATAATTTTTAAGAAAATTTGTCAAAGTTATTATTGTAAAAGAGATAAAGTTTGAATGTATTTAAAATTTGAGAAAATGTTTATACTACCAAGACTAACACATTAACGACCAAAAAAAAAAGTGAAATAGTTTATTTAAAAAAAAAATTATTCATTTTCACTCAAATAAGGAGTTATTTGTTAATTATGCAATATTACGGAGGTTTTGTAAATGACCAGGGGGCAAATATTATTAGATAGTTCATTGACTAAATTAGTCCAAAAAAAGTGCAAGAGGGTTAATTTATTTTTTCTTGAAAATTTTAGAAGGCAAATTGATCCTCATTTCTTTGACAAGAATTCCCTTGTCTTTATTGACAGGGAAGTTGTTTATATATATATATATATATAAATGGACAAATATATAAAAGGGTCTTTAAACTCGTGTCACAAGATCACATAGATCTAATTTAATCTTTTTTCAACAATTAAACTCAAATCTTCTATTTTAAGATCAAATAAATCTAAAATTTTATCAAATTCAACGCGTGCAACATACTCTCCCCGTGAAGAAAGTGAAATAACATTATATTAATAAAACTTCATAAAAAAAAATTTATTTTGAAAAGAAAAATTAAACTAAAAAGTCTCTCTCTCTCTCTCAGCTCGAAATCAAGGCCGCCGCCACCACCACTGCTACCTACTCCGCAACCTTCTATCAGAGGACAGCTCCGCCACTCTCTAGTCCAGCACTAGCACCACCCAAAACACCGCCACCACCGCTAATTCCACCACTCAAAACACCACCACCACCCCTGCTCTACCGTATCCACCTTATGGGCCACCAGGCCCACCAAGTCCAGCACCAGCACCGCCATACCCACCACTAACAGTCAAAGAACCGGGTGTCTGAGAGGCAAACCTGGATGATGAGGTGGAGCTTTAATTACCTTTACTGGTTCAATCAATGCCGACTAAGCTCCCTCAACAGTCTTATACACAAACAATGCAAACCCTCTTGATTTCCAAACCTCAGCAGTCATATGGCACCTCTTAAAACATATAAATTTTCCACATTTCGGCATCAACTTTTTTTCTGGAGCAGAATTGCAGAAACCATCCAAGACTCCAACCCCTGTAACAACCACAAATCTCAAGCGTGACTCCTCCTTGCTGGAGCGGAAATCACTCGACATGTTTCATGAAGGATAACAATTTACAAAATACTGTAAGGAAGTTTTCATGACATATGAGAAAAATGAATTGCAGAAAATTTGGAAAAATTGTGTGGAATCAAAAAAACAAAAAAAAAAGTGAAATTTTGAATTTTTTTTTTTTTTTTTTTTGAAAATAAATCAACAGCGAAACAATCCTCCAACAAAGAAGGAGGTTGAACAAAAATAACAGAACAAACATCAGAACAAGCGGCTTTTGCTAACCGATGGGCACACTCATTCGCTTGCTGTAATAGAACGACCTGTCACGTGCTTACTGAAATGGATACAATCATAATAATAGTTCCAAAATTAGAAATGTCTTCTTCGTTGGAGTGGAAAGCATCGACTATGTCTTTGGCATCAGACTCAAAAATGACTCGTTGAAACTGCATATCCAAAGATAGCTTCCTGGAGATCCACCGCTTTTGCTTTACGAACCGAACTAAATCCATCACACACCTGTATCTTCCCTTTGACCCATGCACCTAAATCATCACGAATAAGAATCCCAATCCTAAAACATCTTTTATCTGTTGTTATTGCAATATCAACATTGCACTTATACCATCCAGCAGGAGGCAGTTGCCATCTCAGACATTGCTGAGGATTATCAGAGCCTGATACACCGCTGCTCATCTTATTCCGAGCGTCAGTCCACGAGTAAAATTATCGAAAAACTTGGAAAACCACCCGCTCTTCTGTAAGACAATTATCAGACCAGAATTTGTTATTTCTTTGATTCCAGATTGCCCACAAAATCATAGCCATTCTTTGCATCAAACTCGCAGACAGTGTAGTTAGACAATGTAAAAGCCATTGCTATAACGTTTCAAAATCCTCTGAGAAAAGTTGAAACCCAACAAGCGCCCAACAATTCTTAGCAAATGAGCAATCATAAAAAAGATGCTAGTAATGTTCAATATCCTGACCACATATAATACAATTGAGAGGAGTATGAACACCTTTATGAACCAAAGTCGACCTCAGGGGTAGACATCCATCACATAACCTCCAGAGGAAGATTTTAACTTTGTTAGGGGTGAAATTTGAACGTTAAGAATCAAAATTTGTGTGGAATCAAAAAGTGAAAAATTGTTAAGAATCAAAAAGTGAAAAAAAAGGTGAAAATTTGAATGATAAGAATCAAAAAGTGAAAAATTGTGTGGAATCAAAATTTGACTGTGAAAATTTGGAAAAATTTATTCTTAGAAACTCACAGAGTTGCAATTACTAGAGCTAATGACTGGCATAAACTCAACAAGCATTCATTTCCAAAAAAAAATGTGTTGAAAAATTATCGCAAAAATTAGAATTTCACACCTCTGCAGCTTCTTGCGGAGGCAGCGGCGGTTGTGCTTGCTATTGCTGTACGGTGTCCTTTTGGAGGAGCTTAGCTAGCACCATAGTTACCGGGTACTCTCATCCCCCCCGAGTACCACGATCTGGTACTCGAGTACCAAAACGTGGTACTTTTGAGTTCCAGATATCTTTGGTACTCGATCCGGAACTCTAAAAATAGAGTACCAATTTTTTTGAAGGAAAAACATAGTAATAAGTAATAAAGGCTGAAAAAAATAAGCCAATAAAAAAAAAGTCATTTCCCATTCCTAAACAATTAATCAAATATCAAAAATTCCAATTACCAAACATTAATAATCAGTCTGAAGTTGATGATGATGAAGTTGAAGCTAAAGTTGAAGTCTCAAAGGCCAAAGCAAAAGATGACAGTAGCAGTAAACCATCAAATGAAAGAGAGAACAAGAAGCCAAGGAAGAAGAAATTAAAGAAATTAAGTTGTCTCTAAGTGACTTGATATTTTGTTTTGCTCTAGATTTAAAATTACTAATTTATGAACTTCTTATGGTTTTCTAACTATGTTTTGTACTGCTGATATGCATGAACAACATCCAATTAAATATTAATTTATAAACTATGTTTGATCATTACATATATGGTCTGATATTTTTTTTTTAGCTCTTGTTGTAATTATTCTAAATTAAAAAAAAAACACTCATTATTATTTACTAAACGATCCAAAAATATACGTTTGACGTACCACGTACCAAAAAAGTGTACAGATTAAGCCTACCTCTGAAATATTGTATATATTAATACTGAAGTTTCAAGTATCAGTACCCATACCACGAACCGAAACGTACCGCGTACCTGGTAACTATGGGCCGGCCACTTTTGTGTGTTTTAGAGCAAATACATTTCTTTGTTTTTTGGGCTAACATGTGCCATTTGCATGAATTAATTTGAACAACCGTTTGTATGAATTCTCTAACGTGTTTTGCCTAATTTCTGCATGAGAATTGAAATTTTAGTTTGGTAAAATTCATTCATGCAAGAT
>CATIWK010186290.1:0-12998 GCA_949634005.1 Mallotus japonicus
ATACATAAAAATATTATCTATAATTTAATATCCCAATATTATACATATTTTAAGATCAAAATAAGTAATATTAACATTCTTCTAGTCTTGAACAAAGATATATTTAGTAATCAATTAAACATTATTACCTGATATGTACCACTGCAAAGTTTCTCAAATGCTCAAAGGAAATATTCCGGCTATAGTTGATTAACAAATCATATAATTTTTTAATAAAATTATTTAATTACCAAATATATGTTAAAGTATAGCGATAAGATGAGAGTTCGCTATCCAATTCATAGAAAAAGAAAAATAAACTAGAGATTCCTCAATGGTGCAACATACCCGACTAACTTTGGAATCTTGACGAAGATGATTAAATGTATCCTCAACATGTAGTAAATTCTCTTATTCACCAATCAGTACAGACTGAGCTTTCTCTTCAACAAAAAGAATTTTATATTGAATATACTTCTTCCTCCCCTCCCTAAAATTCACACCAATCAGTAGAGACTCTTAATAAAAGTTGGGAAGATATATTTTTAACATGACCCTAACTATTTCCTAGAGTTCTTCTCTTTCGAAAGCTACTTCTCCTGCATCTGGAAACTTATTCAAAATAAACCCACAATCTGGAAACTTGTTCAAATTAAAGCCATAATTTGCAGGTTTATTTAAGTCAAATCCTAACACACCTTTCTTATTTTCCATATTAAGCATCATAGTAGTAGAATCTAACAAAGGTTTAGAATCTAAATCTATGGAGTCTTGACCTCTCTCCAATTTTCTTATTGAATATATATAAAAAGATTAGTTGGCTAAAATTGAATTTATATTTCATACTTGAACTGTAAATTGGCATGAAGAATTTCTTTTTAGAATATGAAACAACAGTTTGAAAATATTGGAAAGACTTATAGAATTTTGCAAAACCAATTAATATAGATAAGGTTGACACAAGGATAAAATAGGAAAGAAAAATTAATGTTGTATTGGATCCACATTAGAATCTCTGACCTTGGAGCATTTACTGACGTAAATCTGTCTACCTCTTTTTTAAGCCTAATGCTCGAATTTTTATCCATTTTAATGTCATGTCCTCTCTTCTTTGGTACTCTCTCTCCATCCCTTTTGCGCATCTTTTTGTCTTCATCAAGGTTAATTAGTCTCACAGTAATAGCCATTGCTTCAGAGAAAGCCCATGGCTTTTTGGTCATTATCTTATCACATAATTTACCTATATGAGTGCAAATTTTTAAAGCTTTTATTGCTGATTTATCACTTAGATATTTAATTTGCATAGGAACTCTGTTGAACCGATCTAAGTAACTTCTGAGAGTTTCACTTTCTTCCTGCTGACATAATCGTGAGTTTTTTATGCTCTTAACCTGTGGTATGTTAGTAATAAATTGAGTGCATATTGCTCGATGAATTCTGCAAAAGAAGAGATAGAATTTTTGGGCAGACGATGAAACCACCTCTGAGCTGTCTTTGTGAATGTACTCGAAAAAACTCGGCATAATATAACATCATCAATATTTTGTAGCATCATATTCATTCAAAATGCTGAGACATGAGCAATTGGATCACAAGTTCCATCATATTGGTCCAATTGAGGTAATTTGAATTTGAGAGGAATCTGGGCATTCGTTATACTATTAATAAAAAGAGTACTTTCTTCTATAATGGATTCTACGACATCACTCGGGCTGGCCTGAGCTTTATACATCACCTCCTTTACTCTGTGAGTGATATTAGTTTCCTCTAATGTAGGGATTTGGAGACTTGGTTTAGCTTCTCCATCTAACTCAAACTGTCGTCCCCTTGGCGAATCAACCATATTATTGTCAACTTCCATTCTTCTTGGATTTTTAGTCTGATTTGCAGGTGGTAAAATAGTGTTAATTGGACCAAATACTTTGACTCATATGTTCTATTATGCTGAAGTCATGAGTTACTGCTGCATAAGACCCATTTAAGTCCTCAAATTATTTATCAAAGTTTCTTTATATAAAGGAGGTAAGTTAGTCGATTGGCCTACTAGATTGAATTCTGTCATTGTAGTAGCCATGGAAAAATCAGGTAAGTTTGAAAAGGGAACAAATGGAACAAGTCTACTTATATGTTGCAATGATTCATAATAAGGAAAAGACGATGTACCACTTAGAGAAGTTGGCCAGAAAGGCAATTCGGCTAACAAAGTAGTCGACTCTATAGATGCCATTGGCTGAATTGTTCCACTAATCTGAGAGCCCGGTGTTGTGAGGTCAATGGGCAACAACGTGATGCCCATCCCCAGAGGGATTTCTTATGTCGTACTCGGAGCAGATCACATTAAATCTTCTAAAACACACAATCTTCAAATAATTTGAAGGATGAGTTCCCATAGATGGCGCCACTTGATAACTTATTCGCAAATCCTTCCTTTAAATCTGCACGTATAAGTAGATTTAGGGTAAGCTTGTGGGATTTCTCCCACAAGAACTTTGACGCTTAAGTTAGAATTGGATATGTGAGAGAATAAGTTAAATGTCATGTATGTTTGGAATGAATAAATTAAGAAGAGATGACAGGTATATATAGAGACATATATATCTCAAACATGGTTGGATTTGGACTTCTATTTATAGATAAATCCTTGTCCTTGTAGGACTATTTTTCCTTATTACTATTGAACCGAGTATTCTTTTCCTTGTGAATCCTTTTAAACTTTGGAATGTTGGGCTTGCATTCTGAACCTTAATAATAATATTGGGATATCGATGCTGAAACACATTTTTATTTGTATGAACTTCACAAGTTGTGAGGCAAGTTACTATACAATAACAAGCAAGCTCAAGTGATACTCCAATAAATAATTAGTGATTTTTCTTATAAATTGAATTCTCATTTAATAATTATCTAGCTACTCACTATTCACTAATTATTCTTCCATGAGAACTATTGGAGATAGATTGATCTTTGAAAAATAAATTAGCAATATATACGGTTGCTTTGCAAATTATTTTGTATCCATATTTGTTGTATTATATAGAATAAATTATATACTAGTTCAAGACCATAAAAAATAATTAGACAACTAAGTAAAATGATAAAATCTAAAAATCTAAAAGAAAATGGGTGAACCCATTGTGTCATGATGTAAAAAAACCTGTCTTATAACTAAATTAATTAATTAATTATTTTATAATTTAAAAATTACTTCAAGGACATTTTATGAAATGCCGCAACCAGTGACACACTATTGATGTTGCTGATTGCGACATCAATTTTTTTTTTCCTATTCTAAGAAAAGAAGAAGAAAAGAATAACTAAAACAACACTTTTTACAGTATTATTAGATTGATATCAGATAGATATCATCACAACAATTTCACTTGATACTTTTTTATTTTCTTGGCTTAAAGGCCAATGTTTAGAGGGTGACTGTGAAGTTTACTGTAGTAATTAGCCCTATATATTAAAAATAACAATAATAATAATAAAATTTAAAGGTAAAAGAGTTGTCTTACCTGTAATAATCATTTGTAACTTCTTTGGCTATCTTCATCTATGCATTGAGTAACAAATTTAAAGACCATATTTTAAACTGATATGGTCTATGTATGAAGAGCTTAATCACGAGCAAATCAACCTTGGTACTGAAAAGATGTTGTTGGATCATATGTATAAATTGCCCAATAAAGACGAAGTTAGATTAGGTCTCTAAAAGTTCATGATTAATTAAGTACAATAATTGTGGGCATTTAAATTATATATTGTGCTGCAAGTGCTGACAACCTTCCATTTACTTAATAAAAAAACAGCTACATAATATAGTATTCAGCAAAAAAAGGGAAGCTGCATAAAGGTTTGATGTTAAAAGGAAGGTGTGAAAGAGTGATGGCTATAGCTTTTCATCTTCTTTTCTTCGTCAGCTACTTTTTAAGCAGCTGAGACCGGAAAAAGTAATGCGCAGCTAGAAAACCAAAGAGCATAAGCAAAGAGCTCTTTTGGCTATCATCAAAGGACTTTTTTTTTTTTTTTCGATAGAGTTGATTCATATATCATCCAATCATAATCACCGGTTAAATTTGTTAACATATATACATACCCATCTTGGGATTGTCATCAACTCGTTAAAAGTTTTCACTATGGAACCTGCAAATCTTCATCATCAGCATCACCTCCAAGAACAGTTTGCTGGAAATTATTCTTCTTTATTATTCGAACCAGAGTGCTATAAGTTTTCAAACATCAACAACATGTATCCAGGCTTCATTTTGTAAGTGGACTTTTGCTCTCTTTAACATATTCAAAGGCTATGTTCCTTTTATTAATTCGCTTTAATGCCTCATGCAACTTAAAACATGGTAAGAATCATTTAGCTTAATATAATTGATAAGCATGGTGATTATGTACATCATATTGCTTCAGTCTTTCTTTCATAAGGTTTAATGATGTTTCCGTTTAGTTTGTGATTGTTTATTCATAAAACACGAAACCCTTTTTCTATTTTTCCAATTTTTCCAATTCTTTTGGTCAATAGTTTTTGCCAGAATTTTATATTAGACAAGCTTTTCTTTCATTAAAAAGAAAAAGTAAAACATATATTCAACATATACATGATAACAACTTTGTTTCATATGTTGAATGTTCTTGCTAGGGTTTAGCATCAGTATATAAAATCTGGTATCCGTAAATTCTTGCAGGGAGTCCTGGGCACCCAATGGATCTTTCAATATGTTCCAAGGCTTGACAGGCTTTACCCAACAATCTGCTGACGAGTTGCTACTGTCAAAGATCAAGGAAGAGACACCAGATTCCTTCCCCAAGCTAAGTGAAATGACATATACTGGTCCTTCTGACATAGAGGAATCTCATTCTTTATCAACAAAGCACCAATACTCTCATGATGACCTTGGTGATCATAATCACTTCCACACCAGAAACAATAGCTTCTCTTCTGGCCACCACAACCACCACCATATCACAGAACTTCAGCTTTCGGCCGGCAAGATACACTCCGATAGCGCTAAAATTTCATCATCTGCTTCTAACAAATATGATTTCAACCACACTCATTCGTGCTTTCCTCTTGTTCCAAGTTCTCTGGACTTGAACTTGCAAGCTTTGGACATGTTAACCCCTACATATGATGCTAGTTCACAAAACAATAATGGTTTTTATTCCATAGAACAACTTAAAGCTAGCCCTTCAAGTAGCTCCAACAAAGTGAGTGTCTTTTTTTTTCTCATTTTCTTTCTTTCTTCAGCTTCGTCATCTTGATAATGTCAACTAATTATCCATTTCCTTGATTTCTAAACCTGAAACTTCACTTCAAATTTTGAAGGTCTCAAGAACTAAGGAAGGATTTGACAGGAAAAGGCATAGCAGTAGTTTTCCTGAGTCCAAGAACTTTCCTGTAAAAGTTAAAAATCAAAACAAATATCCCCCATCACAATCTTCATGCCCTCCATCCAAGGTGATGATGACTTTAAGCAATACTGGCTTCATTTAACCAAGTCAGAATCCATATTTTAAGTTTTATTAACTAGCATGGAGTTATTTTTTATTTTTTATTTTATTTTTTATTATTTTTTTTAATATAAACTAGGTCAAGAAAGAGAAAGTAAGAGATAAGATTGCAACTCTTCAGAGGTTAGTGGCACCTTATGGCAAGGTATGTAACATATCAAAAGATGTGTTAAAGTAATGGAAACTATAAAATATCAATATGTCCATGCTTATTCTCGTAACTTGCAGACAGATACTGCCTCTGTGTTAACAGATGTTATTGGGTATATTCAGTTTCTTCATGACCAAGTGCAGGTGAAATATTATTTTATCCCTACTACAATTTAAAAAATACTATTTAGAAAATAAAATTTGATAAGCTAATGAAATTGAAATTTTTTTAAAAAATCTCCATTATTAATCTGTAAAGTTGTACATAAGAACCTGAATATATAGGGTTTAAGGTTTATGTGCATATAAATTATAATACCTTAGTATTTTGTCGTCTTTGATGAATTCAGTTTGCTCTTTTTTTTGGCCTCCAAATGCAGGCATTAGGTGTACCTTACGTGAAGTCATCAAAACGCAAGCCAACTAGAACAATGCAAGCGGTAAGAAGTTCTGCTCCGAGTTCTTTTGATTATATAGGCCCGGGGGATTGGGTATATTGAACCCCAAATTCTCATACAAGTGTATAAATTTTACATGGTTGAATAAACTTTATGTAATGATCAAGGAAAATTGAAAATAATAATAATAAGTTAAAACTAATTAATATAGAAAATTGAATAAAAGAACTTACAATTGAATTCTGATGCACACGTAAGGGTGAATATATCTATTATTTACTTCTTTTTTTCCTCATTGGTTAACATATATCTATTCAGCAATCATCAACCCATCTTGTTGTTATTGACAGAATATGAGCGAGGAAGATATGATCAAGGGACAGCCAAAGAGAGACCTTTTAGATAGAGGGTTATGCCTTGTGCCTACAGCTTGTGCATCCTTCGTCAATAGTTACCATGGTCGAATTTAAAGACTGAACGTATGTGTAAACGCATTGTCTATAACTATAAGAAAAAACAATGCTGAAACTGCAATAGCTAAGCTATCATTGTAACTTTTACATGGAAGTTCTTTGTGTGAAATGTTGAAGTTCCAGTATGAAGAAATCCGTTTTCTCAGGATAAATAAAAATCAAAGGTGCTTTTTCTCGTTTTGTTTCTTACAAGTTCAGAGATTCAAGATCACAGAAAGCAGGGGCGGACCTATATACAAGGATAGGGGGGCCATCGCCCCCCCAAGAATTTTGAAAAAATATATATATATATATTAGTAGTTTAATATATATATATAAATTTTCAAAATTTAACAGCTACCTTTCATTTTAACTTTAATATTATATTTGAAACATGACCTTTACAAAACTTAAACCCTTAACTAGCCAAGTCCAAAATAAATTTAATTAAAAAAAATAAAAATTAACTCAAAAGTATCTCAAATTGTGACTTTTATTATGATATTTATATCAAAACAGGTAGCCATTATTTGTTTATTGATTTTAATGATTTTTTTTTGCATATCAATATTTCTATGGAACCATTATATTTTAGGATGTTATTCACAATTATAAATTGTTATGTGTTATAATACTAGTTTACAGATATTGGTGAGAATTTTTTTACTAATAAATTTATTCAATCAACTTGGTTGTTAAGACTTTTCGCCCCCCAACTTGAATGTCCTAGTTCCGCCCCTAAAAGAAAGAGGTTTCCAGCCACCTTTTAATTGCTGTAAACTAAGCGTAAGAGCCAGACGAGTACATAAGAAGTGGCGGATACTGGAAAGGAAAATAGGAACACAGGCTACAAGATTCTGTTTATAATCTTGGATAGCCCCAGTAACTGAGCAGGATTGGAAGCAAATCTTAGATGTACTAAACATTCCAGAAACTATAAGCCTATCTTTATGGTTGCTGTTCTTCAATATACAATAATGCAACTCAGAACTAATCTTTAGTTTATACAGTTCATAATCAAGTGAACGCTTACTGTTTGGTTACTACTAAACATTATATACATATAAATATACACACAGATGCTCAGGCATTTGGCTTGACAAAATCTTAGAGATCTGTTAGATGCCAGTGTTTATTTTAGATATATGGATGGAAGGGTAAAAATTTTTCATCAGGACAAAATCTTCTGTTTCTATTTTGTACACAAAACCTTAAACCAGAGTGCAGCTGTGTGGCCATGGAGAACGGACAATCAGCTCACCTACAGTTCTTTCACCAGCTCTAGGCATTCAGTAGTGTTGTTCATTTACCAGGTGAACTGCATTACAAGCAAATAAAGTTGCAAATGAGATAGTACCACAAATCCAAGAATGTTTAACAAAATTTATGAGTACTGTTATGACATTTGCAGTTTACCAGCTTCTTCTTCTTCTTCTTCTTTTTGTCAAGATAAGCAATGAGCTCCTCCTGTCGAGCAAGTGAATCCTCTAGAGCCTGCACAAACGAGTTATTGATGTAAATTAGGATAGCTATACAAGTTCAGCTTTCTGGTTTCACATTTGTCAAGGATTGTATGAATAGGTTCCACTTATTGTTTAGAGAAGCAGGACATCACTGTCGTGCAAGGATCACAGAGTTTTTATATGAATATGTGAAAAGAAGAGGTCACCCACCTTCACTGTCAGCTGGTAGCATTTATAAAGAAAAAGATTAATTGTTGAAGCTAACAAGGAGATTAAAGGTATTAATTAACTGTTTCGAAGGAAAATCAAAAAGTAATATTTGTTCAATTCAGAAAGTAACTTCATCTTCATGCAATCAAACATACCAAGTTTACCTTTTACCACTTTGAGTTCAATTCAAAATGTCAGAAATTCCAGGAATGAGTTACCTTTCTGGTTGCCATAAGCTCTTGCTCCAAGGTGTCAACCCGGCTCATAGCAGCACTCAACATTTCCTCCTTCTCAGGTGTCATAGTAGGTTTCATGCTCATAACCTTCACTTTCTCTTCCAATTCAGCCATGCGTTTGATGACAGTCATGTAATCAGCAGCAGAGACAGTAGGTCCAAGTCCCCTGCCTTTATTGGCTGTTTCATCACAATACATAGGACAAGAATAGATGGTGGCATTGGTCAGCTTCTTGGGCATGTTGCGTGTCACCTTAATCATTGTGACAATGCCCATAACAAAAGCCATGACACCAGTAAATATTGGAGAGCCTGCCCCTTCAGTACCCTTGCAACCATTATAATTGGTGTAACAATCTGCAGCTGCAAGTTACAGAGGTTGGAAAATTGTTATGTTACCAAAACATCATTTTGCGTAAGGGAAAAAATGAACCAAAAATTTTCAGTGCTTTCTTAAGCAGGATTTTGTTTAAGTGTTGGGTACCTACATGAATTTGGTTTTATGAATACAATGATTTAAAACATAAAAATCAATGTATCCTGGTTTTTTAAAAAGAGAACAGCATTTTCCAGAAAGAGGAATTTTTAGCGTTGGGGTCAATTAGGATAAACATTTTTGCTTTATAAAATTTTTAAAATTATGATCTCTGCCAAAATGGGACCCTGACATTACACTTCTTAACCAAGTTATACTATCATAGCATCCAACATGAATATTCCAAAGGGTCTCAACTCTCAACATGCTGAACAGACCATATCAAAGTGAACTGAGGAACAGGCGGAACAGACTATATTAAAATTATTGATTTATTTGAAACCCTTGTAAGGATTCAATATCAAATAGAGACTTGCAATTATAGCTTTGTCTCTCAAGTTAATCATGCAGTCTGAAGCCCAAAAAATTGGCAAAATATGAGCCAAGAAAATGTCTAGAAGAAACACATAATTAATATAGTGGGCAATGTACCTTTAGAAAGGGCATACTTATCATCTTCTGCCAAATTTTTCCAAGTCATGTCCACAGTCTTCTCAATTATGGGTCCATAGTCCTGAAACTTTCTAGAAACCTACAGTGTTTTGCATTATTGAAACAAAGTAAAAAGCTATTATTAGAACTGGTACTCCATTGTAGATGGGGAACATGTAGTATTAAAAATACAAGAATAGTCAACTCAGAAGGATTAGAAAATTGAACTTCGTTCTAGGACTGATATGCCCCTAGAGTTTCCATGCAGTGTGTAACCACCATAACCTACAAATAGCAACATAAATATGCGCACCAGAACACAAACAAAATAAATGTGACTTTTTTTTAAACAAAAGCAAGAGTGAGGTTTTCTCAAGGGAAAAAAAAAAAAAAGGAAAGAGTGAAGATTGATGGCAATCATATTCACTCTAGTGACATACAATCAATATTCAAGAAAAGAATTTGCCTGGCATGTACCAACATGGAATACAAGATTTAAGAAACCAGACAATTATAAATCCCACATTGTGCTAATTGTTCACAACACTATTTCTTCAACTTGGATGATCCATCACACCACCAAATAAATTTCACTTGCTTTCAGCTTCAGACACATTAATTAATCAGTGCAGCTTGTTACAGTATAGCCAATTAACTGATTTAAGGCACATTCACTTCTTTATTTGCAGCTGAATCAGAAATTCAAAACTTTCAGAATTTGATAGTTGACAAGATTTGGAGGAAGACAGCTAAACTTACTTGAGCAAGAAGAGGAGCTACTTGTGAATAATCCAAACGGTCTATTTCTGAGCCCTGGGAAAAGTATATATGAAGTAAGCATTAATGATAAAGAAAAGGCGGTAAAACCCATTAGGAAGAAATAAATTCACAGAAGTATCGGCAGGCCATCCACAGGGATAAAAGGAATATTAAATGTATGATTAAAGGATAAGACCTTTGAGAGCACTGTGTCATCCCCAGAAACTTTGTCATCAGGATTCTGATTCTCATGTTTGTTTGAACATTTGTGATAACCATTTTGAACCATCTAAAATGTGATGATTCAAAAAAAAAAAAAAGGTATTAAAGAAAAAATCACTCGAGATGGTTAATCAAAATGTAGTGAAAATATAAAAGAATATGAAAGTAATTGCAGATCACCTTCAATATCTCTTGGTCCTTCCAAGGGCCCTTATCAGAGCGCATGCAGCCTCCTTGATCAGCACAAGTGCAGGTGCCTCCCAAAAACTCGGGCAACTCACTAGTGGAAATGACATCCAGCCATGAAATGGGGAAAAAAACAGCTCCATGAAAATGTTTAAACAAATAGAAGGTATAGAGAAAAAGAAGTGCATATGGTCATTAGATTGAACATGGTTCATAACTTATACATGAGTAAATAAAATTGTGAGAGGGACAAGAAACAACAATAAAGAGATAAGTACACAAAAGATCCATTAGAAACTTACCTGGCATCAATTATCTCAAGTAATTTGCTCTGATATTTGTTACCAAGAACCTGGTAAATAATGTCCTGTAATTAGTTATTTGGCCTGGATATATTTTTGTGATCTGGTATAAGAATGATGAGCTTACATGGATCTTTGCTGTGGTCTTGGGATCAAGGAAAGACTTAACAGTGTTCCACAACATTCTAAATCCAGAACCAGCATTGATGATGAACATGCGATTCAATGTCTGCAAAGAAGCAAGCAATTGGCATGATATCAGAGTTATGTTATTGCTGTAAATAACAACATAGAGAAATAAAAAAAAAAAAGCATCTAGCTACACAGTTTAGAATAATAAAGAGAAGCTAATACCTCAGGATAATTGTCACCATCAATCTTCTGAAGGCGAGTGATAAGATCCCTTGCAGCTTTGTTAAAATTTTTGAGGCCCTATGTTATTAAATTAAGGAAACATAAATGGAACTATTTATGCTATGGCTATGAAATATCAAAGCAAAGACCATAAACGTCATCGCCAGACTGAAGAAATTTATGTTACTCAGCCTCATTTTGCAATGGTTACCCACGATTGAAAGATTTGTGATAAATAATATCTAAATCATATTAATGTATGGGATTATTAAAAAAAAAAAAAGCAGTTCTTATAGTTCTCACATACCACTCCTTGCACATCCAAGATGGTTGTACTTTGATCAATGTGTTTCTTTGCCGCTAGTGAACAAGCCGGAAACTTAACAGCAAAAGTTCTCTCAAACTCCTGAACATGGTATTTGACATAACGGTCAAGGTTTGTGACTTGCATTAGCTTGTTAGCATCTACGTGGCCCAATCTCTCAATATAAACAGGTCTTCCATCCTTATCCACACCATGATGCCCTTGGGGATAATATTGCAAGACTTCACCAATTTCATTAAATTCAAAATCCTTCAAGGAAAGGTAAACAAAAGAACAAAAATAAAGTTAGTCAGACATGGAACATTGAAATTTGGTACAACTCATACAAAGAAAAACTCTAGTAACACACATTAGTTGACATGCCAATAACAAATCAAACAAATGACTGGGAATCTACGATTGATTTATCAGGTTAGTACCTCCATGATTGTGTCGGCACTAAAGTCCTTCCTCCATTGAAGCATATCAGACCACATTTGCTTTGTTTTCTCAAGATCAAATTTCCGGGCCTTCAAGAATCTACATATTATGGGACGATAACAAGTACATACGTTTTAATAGGTCATTGTATCACAGAACTGAAGCAAAAATACAAATATATATGGAACAAAGATATGAGGAAAAGAAATAAACCTGAGCATCATATGATAGTCATCATGTTTGGAGGGTAAAAGTTCCTCCAAAATAAGTGCTTGGCGGAAAGCATCAACTGCCTTTAACTCTTCTTCATCATGTACATCCTCAATTTCACGAGACATTACTTTACTACTTCTCCTACCCTTTCTGGTCAGAGAGTTTCTAAATTTGTTGGAGGCATTGATGGCTTTCTTTTTCAAGGAATCAATCCTTTTTTTCCTGTCATCCCCAAGATGGTCCATCTCAGGTGCTGCAAATAACCCAAAAACGACACAACAACAACAGAAAGCAAAATTTTAGAACCTAACCATTTCACAAAATCTCTAAGAATATGCAAAATGACGTACATTTTCCTACATATTCAACTTCTGGGTTTTGCATTATAGATCAATAAAAACACATAGAAAACAAGAGAACCTTGATTGGTACATAGAGGTCCGGAGAGAGCAGCCATCTAATGGGAGTGTAAAAATCGCGAGAAGTAGTGACACAGAAAACAAAAGCGCAGTAATAAAATCAAGCACTCATATCAGGATACCACAGCCAGAGCCTTTTAGCCCAATGCCTGCACACACAACATTGAACATATTACAATTTTTTTCTTGCTAAAGCATACAGTCCAAAAATAAGAATAGAACAGGTTAGACATGGCGTTCACCTTCGCAAGGAACAAATGGAAAATGATAGACACAACACAAAAAATGAGAGACAGAGAGAAACCGAAGTGATTTTCTTTTAGATTTTAGAGATTTTTGCGGGGAAAAAGAGAGGCTCACACGATGCGACAAGTTTTGGGAAAATTTAATTTTTGGGTCCCTTTTATCTTCTTGACCAGGTCTC
>CATIWK010186329.1:0-16414 GCA_949634005.1 Mallotus japonicus
ATTATATATTCTGTTAATTTTGAAATAATTTTGTTGTTTTTATTTTTGTTGGAATGTGTTGTTACAATACTTGAAAGCTGTAAGTCGAGGGGTATTGGCTCTTCCTGCTGGTTAGTATACAAAGACTTATCGAATTGTATAGCTAATCAATGCTAATTAGTGTGCATCCAATAGTTTTGTTAGTTTGTTTGAAAATATTAATGTTATAATTATATTTGATTTTCTTAATATTTTTTCTTTTTTAGTAATCCTAACTCTCTAATGATGTAGCATCACATGCTCAACACAACACATCATCCTCAATATAGTTATAAAAATGATTGCTTTCAGTAGTTATTTTAAATTTGTCTCCAAGCGTATTAATTTTTATATGATATTTTATAATAGTTTATGATTAGCTAATTGTTTGGTTAAATTTGATAATTTAATTTTATGATTAGCTAATTATTTGGTTAAATTTGATAATTTAATTTAAAGATAATTTTATTTTATTTATATTAGTTTTCATTTTATTGTTCATTTCATTCTATTTATTTTAATTACAATTGTTATTTGCACATTAATATATATAGTTTTAAAAAATAATAAAACTCTTAAAGAAAGTAAAGGGTGTGGTTTCAAATAAAAAGGAAAAGGAAAAGAGTTGCCCAGTCAAACGAAAGAAAACGAGTCGGCTAGAATACCAACAACTTGCAAGAATTTGATGTCCCTTCTCTATGAAAAAAGAATCACAATAATCTTGTTACTTGTGACGTGAACATAAGGGAAAACTACACCAAATGGGAATTCAGGGACCGCCTACCTCGTCTTAGGCCACTTCTCTCTATCATCACATTTTTGTTAAATATCTTAATATATATATATATACTTCTTGTCTCCATCTACCCATTTGCCATTAGAGAAAGCCCTAAAAATCCACCCAGAGTATGGCTGTATCCATGCTGTGCATGGAACAATATATATACATAAATTCAGTTTTGGCTTTTGGGTTTTGCCTCTTTTTGCCTATAAAGATGTAGATAGTTGCATAGAGGCTATGTATAGTCTCTGCATAAAGAGTTGAAAGATTGAAAGGTATTTGTATTGGATTTGTGAACTGTACCACGCGTAAAGATTGCGACTTTCTCTTCCAAAAATAAAGAATTTGAAGTCTTTTTTTTCCTCATAAAAAAGATAAATAATTTGAAGTCTTGGTTCGGCTTATTATATTTCAAAAATTTACGCTGGAAAATTAGGCAATTTTGCTCCTTAATTTCTTGGCGAGAAATAGAAAAGAATATTTCTTGTTAAATTCATGGAGCTAACATCGTCTTGTGTCGATTTGAATTGCTGCATCTTGATTAGTATATATGCCATCCAAGTTGAGGAATATTTTTAAAATCAAGGATTTCACACTTGCGCAAATTTCTCAAACATCTAAAATTTTCATATATTTAAAAAAATATGTAACGTCTGATACTCCCGATATGTAGCAGTTATAAACACTCTGACTATTTAATATGATAGAACTATTTAACCATACAATAAAAATATAAACAGTTGAAATTTAACTAGAAATTAATTTTCATAAAGTAAATAGAGTAACCGTAAAATAATGTTTCAATCAACTATTTATTGATATTTAAAAAAAAAAGTTCATAGATTCTATGAACAAATGTTACTTATCATATTTTTCTCATAAATAGTAGGATTCTAACCTTATATACAATTTTATTTTCAAACCACTTATAATTAATTTAATTATAAGATTGTGTAGCATTGATTTTTTTTATTAATTAAACTACCAGTATTCAAAGAGTTAAATGGATGCACATTTATTAGAAAGGTAAAGCAAATAATTTATATATATGACGAAGTCAGTCATAGTTGTACATCATGATTCATCATCATTTTCATGTTCAAACCTAACAATTGACGACCCGAAATTAGTTTTAATTACTTACACCTCTATATATATTTATATGTCGGTATACTTGACTGTAAAATTTTCCTAAATTTTCAGAATTCATTATTTCTTTTTCCTTGAAATTCAAAATTGATTATTAACTCAACAGAAGAGATCTTCATGCGTCTTGGCAGAATCTATTAGAGTTTGCTACATCCTACCCCTTCCACCGTTTATATTTTGACCTCAAGGTTTTTTTTTGCCAGCTCATTTTGCATCTACAAAAATATAATAACCTTTATGAATAACCGTTCACATCAGTTGATAGGAAATTATTCTCGCTTAAATTAGATTTTGGATTCAAATTTTAATATATGCAGCCGCATTAAATAAATTGTTGAAAGACTTTACTGTCCTTCTAATTATGCTTAGATCGAATCGAATTCATTAGAGTTCAGTGGACTATAGATATCTATGGTTTAGACAAAAAAAATACAATAACTTTTTTTTTTCATTCAGAAAATTCATATTTTAAAATAAAAAAAATACAGTTTAAAAAAACAATTAAGAAAGTATATAAGCATATATACTCGTAGCACAAGTGACATACCATGTTGTTGTTTTTTTTAATAGAGTTCTAGTTAGGAGGTCTTGGCCATAAAAAAAAAATTAAAAAATCATTACAAGATTAGACCCTGGTGGAACCTCAAATTCGTATTTGTTGTAGGTTGTGATTGTTTAAAGATTGTATATATTTTTCAGTTGATGAAGAGTAGAATTGTATTTTTCTTGTATGATGTGATCCTACTTTCCCTAATAATGAATAAATTTTATTATTTATCAAAAAATAGTTTTAAGCTTAGTTAGGTTTAACAATTAAAAATAAATACATCATATCATTTAACTATCAACAATAATTTAAATAAAAAAAAAGGAAAAAAATTATGTAGCAAATGCTATAATATTGCAACTATGTAGGAATCTAGAACTATATATAATTAATATTAGCTAGTAGCAAATTCAAGAAGAAACCACATAATGGTCATGAACATAATCCAACATAAGAATTTTGTTGGAAGCCAAATAAAATTTTGATAAAATAAATATCATCAACAATTTTCTTATTTTTTTCTTGTTTTGACTTACATTTTCATTTTAAAAAAGTGATAATATATGTTGCGAGTTCGCAGCACAAAATAATAAAATTTATTATTTTTTTTACATTTGTATCTGTAAGTATTTTTTATTTCCCAATAGGATAAAAAAATTACGGTTTACAACGAGAAATATTCACATAAATCTTTATTCTTAGAAGGATAAATTTTAATAGCAGAAAGCACTTGTTAAAAACGACGTCGTACATGCATAGTGCTCGAACGCACTGAGGATCGAAAGGAGCTTAAATTTAAAAATCAGAACCACTGGCGCGCACGCTTAAGCAACGGAAACGCAGCTTCAGTAAGTTGTACAGATTCAAAAGACGAAGAAGAAGGAAAAGAAATCAATGGAAGATTTAAGAAAATCTTCGCTGAAACTATTCACCGATCAACAACTCTGCTACGCCGATATCCTGACTCCAACAGAGGTTAGAGCCAGAATTGAAGTTGCAGTGCTCAATTTTCTCAGAATCTTGACTTCTCCTGATCCTGCCATCTCCCATCTTCCTCTGGTAACCATCTTTTTAAGAAATTTTAATCAGAAAATTAATCTGATTGATTGAGAGATCTATGAATTTGAAAACAGGTGCAAAGAAAGTCGAGTAATAGCAGAGTAAGTAGAGGACTGTTGACCGATCTTTCTTCGATTTTTCTATCTCATTCGTTTTGCACAAGGTCTCTAACGAGAGCTAGTGCTGGTAAATCCTTCGTTAGAGGTACTAATCGAAATTGAAGTTGCAGTGATCAATTTTCTTTTGCTTCGTTTCGGTTTTGATTTTTTTGGTTTGTTTGTTTGTGCTGATATATGTGTAGTGTGGAAGGTGATGGAGGTGTGCTTTCAGATACTTGTTCAAGAAAAGAAGGTCACGCAGAGAGAACTGTTTTATAAACTGCTTTGTGTTTCACCAGATTATTTCTCATCTCAGTTGCAGGTTAACAGTACAATCCAAGGTCTCCTCCGTCTCTTTCCCCGTTAATTCTACAGTTTTCTTTTTCTTTAAACTTGGAATAGAAAATCATGTTTCGTTTCTTTCAATACACAAGAATCGACCAACAGAAATGAAATTGAATTCTTGCAGTATGGTCCTTTCTTTTTGTTGAACTCAGATGTTGTAGCATTGCTTCGGTGCAGCCGTTACAGTCTTGGAATCATGGCATCTAGTAGAGGAGTTGTTGCTGGGCGCTTGTTTCTACAGGCATCTAATTTTAACTTTACTTTGGACTTCTTGTATCTAATATCACCGCATAGATGATGTGCTTCAATTTGCTTATTCCTGGTTCGTTCCCTTTGACAAATACATACATATATGTGTATATATATATATATATATATGATAGGAGCCAAACCAAGAGGTTGTGGACTGTACTGAATGTGGATCTTGTGGATATGCTATTTCTGGTGACCTGAATTTGTTGGACAAACTGGTTATGAGGACAGATGCACGGTACATCATTGTGGTGGAGAAGGTAATTCTTTGCCACAGTTCTTTTATGGGGCTTTCCAATTTCCAAATTATAATCAATGTTCCTGATTTTTTTTTTCCAGCATGCAATATTCCAGCGACTGGCTGAGGATCGTGTGTTCAATCACATTCCGAGCATTCTCATTACAGCAAAAGGGTACCCTGATATAGCCACAAGGTATGTTTATAAACCATTGTTCAACGCAAGAAACTGTAGCAGAGAAGGAGTAGTGGCTATAAGTTTTTTTTTTTGAGGAAAGTAGTGGCTATAAGTTTACTTATGATGGTGTTAAGCCAAAATTTAAATGTCAAACAGGTTTCTTCTTCACCGAATAAGCCGCTCCTTCCCTGAATTGCCAATTTTGGCACTGGTTGACTGGTATGCATGAAGCTTCTATTCTTGTTGATTTTCATCACACCGATTGTTAGCACAGCCAAATAATTTTTTTTTTTTAAATTTTTAGGAACCCTGCTGGATTAGCAATACTATGCACCTTCAAGTTTGGAAGCATAGGAATGGGTCTGGAGGCATACAGATATGGTGCTTTCTTGCTGGTGTCATCCTGAAGTTTAAGAATGCTCTCCTTATCGAGGACCTCACAGCTAACATTGAATAGTTTCTTTTGTTCAGCATGCAATGTGAAGTGGTTGGGGGTGCGAGGGGATGATCTGCAGCTAATACCTGAGGAATCGCTGGTCCCTTTGAAGCCCAAGGACCAGCAAATTGCTAAAAGCTTAATGTCTTCGGAGATTTTGCCGGTACAGCTTGACGATGCCTTTTAGTTCCTTGCCATTATAGTCATGGACTAATCAAACATTTACTTGGCAGTACACTCACCGGGAAGAATTGGCATTAATGGTTCAAAGTGGTAAAAGAGCAGAAATCGAGGCTCTGTTTTTCCATGGATATGATTTTCTTGGGAAGTACATAGCAAAGAAAATTGTGCAAGCCAACTACATCTAATAGCTGAACAAGTCGAGAAATAGGATCATGTAATGTCCATTGAGATGGCCAGAAAATAGAAGCATAACAGAAAAGAACATGATAATAGAACTTCATAAAGAATTGTTATGATAATTATCATGTGATACACTAATGCAATTGTTTACACCCTCAACAAATTTTACATGGCCTAATGATACAAATAGAAAACAATTACCAAAAATGCTCCAACTACTGTAAAATGAATCTCGTATGTGAACTTTTAGTTATAAATGTCCCAGCTGTAAGTTGCAGACTGCTACAGGAAGCTGAAGGCATAACCAAAATTTCAGCCTCTCCTGCATGTGAGACTCACTCTTTTTCCCTCTACGGAAAACTTTCGGCTGCCCTCTAGCTGCAGCCACAACAGAAAACATCAGAAATATGAATCAGAGGGGCAAGAATTGACTGGGTGGCAGGGGGAATTTTATGAAGTGAAAACTTAATGCATGTTGCATTAAAAAAACTATATTTACACTTGATGAAATATTCAGCTTAAATTTCTTGAAAATGCTTATGGTTTAACAAATGGAAATAATGCAACAGAAAGAGAATTTGTAAATGCTAACCCTGAAAAGTTATAAAAATAAAAGACAGCATTTCCTTTACGGAAATCATTAAAGTACTTGGGCATAAGATGCAATATTTATCGATTCTGGTTGCTCATTCAAACCTTTCGTCTCAGGTAAGCAATAGCATCTCTTTTTGAAGAGAAATTGGTAAAAACAGAAGATGAATGTTCTTCAATGAGAACTTTCAGCTTTTTTAGCTTTAGTGATTCTCCTGGGACCTAAAACAATAAAGTTATTAGAAAATCAAACAATTGATAGAAGAACAATATAGTGTAGATGCAGCTAGTAATGATGCATGCTGTACCTGACAAAGAAGCCGTTTACACAGCTTTTTCAACTTCAACTTTTGTTCAATATTTTCCATTTCTGGGGCATCATCATGTTTTCGTTTCCCTGAGAAACTAAAACAAACAGTATTCTCAATACCACCCTTTTTTTCATCACTAGTTGAAGCTCCATGATGTTTTTCTTCAACTGCAGAATCATAATCAGCAGAATCCATGTCGTCATCAGCAGAATCCTCATCATCACTGTCACTAAATGATGTCTTTTTTCCCTGAAAGCGGACACCAGCTATTTTCTTTGGCTGATTCTTAATGCCCAGTCCTTGCTTTCCAGCTGTGGCATTATCCTGAAAATTGTTGCAGCAGAAAATGAGCATATATAAAGAATTGGTGTTTCCATATTGCCCCTCTACCATACTACTGCTAACATGCCAAACATGCCTTATGCCTTACTACTCTTATTCTGCTTCATTTTGGAAATTTCACAAGCAGCCAACAAGAAAAATAAAGAATCAAGTGTGCAATGCAAGAATGGCAATTATATCTCTCCATAAAAATTTTCAAAATTCTCAGTACTACAACATTTAAACAACCAACTAGCAAACTGGAAATGAAAAATCTCAAATGCATACTTGGACAAGTTTGTAGAGGTTCTCTTGGTCTTCTTCATGAAAGGCAGTCCTCCTGCTAAGATTTTGACCACTTCCATTTCCACTCAATTTCCTTTTAGTTTGTGCTCCGAGAAAACCTCCAGAGACAAATCCATATTTAAAGCCCCACCATTCTTCAGAGACAGATTCAACTCTGCATTCTGTGATGGCAAACCTGGGTTATTTCTTAAATAATTGATTAATAGTTGGTGACAAAATCAAGAGGATTTACAGGTATTACTAAGACAGTGGACAAATGTGTGGAGATATCACCTATCAAACTATTAGCTTCTTAACACGGCTACTTATTTACCTGCAGTGTGCAAGGCTTCAGTCTCAAATGTCTCTGCAGGCTGGAATTCATTATCCATGGATGACTCCTCAACCTTTTTTACCTGCAGCAAGAGGAAAAAAGAATAAGCTAACCATATTTGAGAAAACAGGAAAAAACAAGTCCATTGATTTCAGAGTGGCATGAGCCAATTCAAACTTTCAATTTGAAGAGAGGCACCCAAGCAAACTATCACCAGCTAGTGCAAGATAATAAACTGGCTGGAAAGAGAATTGAGAAAGCAATACTGTGGCCATCAGCTTGTATAAAATCTCAGGGAGCTTACATGTAAAGAAACCTCAACTTCATGCACGCTACAGATTGTGACACGCAAAGAAGCATATAAAAGTATTGTAAATGCAAACCTCAGAATGTAAACAGAAATAAAATGCTGATAAGTGGAACCACAATTTGTTGGGAATGGGTTAATTACAATTTCAAAAGTGCACCTTGAACTTTGTACAGCAGATAACGAAAATCTTAAATGAGATGCTAACAAGTAGTATTTGTCATATCAGCCATAAGAAATTCCTGCTTTGACTATTTAACAAAAACATCTTAACCAACTTTCAGAACTTACTAAAATTCCTTCAAGATCCTTTGAAGAATAAGCTTGTACAAGCTTCCCTCTCTCTCTTCTTGTATATCTAATAAGCATTAGAAAAACAAGGTAACACAATGTTAGACAAGCAATTAACCCAATCACACCTTGTTAACTACAACCAAAACTAGGCAACGTTCCAACATTAACTGGACCAACCTTCCCTGTGGTCGAGTAGCCTTGGCAACCTGCTCCTGCCGATCAACAGAAGCACCCATTTCTGTTTTTTGTTCTGCACTCTTCTCCTCATTAACTGTCCAGCACAAACACTATAACTCTAAAAAAAAAATTGCAAATCCAACACCTAATCACTATACAATCAAAATTCCAATGCATCATACCTTCATCGGTTGGTTGCACTGCTTGCTGTCCATTTAAAACAATAAAATTCAAGTTACAATCAGATCAAATTGCTTGCAAAACAAAGTTGAAGAAATAAAAAATTTCGAATAGCCAAACAACAACATAACATACCACTTTCAATCTCTTGAGAATACTATCAAATTGAGTAGTATCAAACGCCCAATTATTTGGCTTCTCTATACCAACACCTGTTCCCAAATCATAAAACGCAAAATTAGCTCTCTCCTATAAGTATACAAGCTTAATTCAAATCCACTTCATGAATCTGAAAAAACCTACCTGTAGTATCCTGTTTGTTTTTGACTCTAACATATCCTTTAATCCCTTGCTTGTCTTTCCCTAGCCCCTCTCCTTCCTCCCATCCCTACGTCAATATAAAAAAAAAAAAAAAAAGTCAGCAAACAAGCCCTAGCTCTCATGTGCGCGTACAGACACACAAGTAAATTACCATTTGTTTCATGAGGCGAAAAGCAGGGGATGCTCTTGCAACGCCTACATAGCATAGAGGGGCTTCAGGTGCGGCCATTTTCGCCGCTTTTTTTTAATTCTTCTTCTTCTTTTGTTGTTTTGTTCTCGCCGACGAGGTTTGAGGTGTTTTTGGTGGAGGAATGAGACAAAGAAAAAGGGTTTTGAGCAACTGAAAGTGGCAAAAACCTAGACAGGGGAAAGTGGAGGAACTATATGGTGGTTTTAGACGAGTTTGTGTTCGGTGAGGGTGCAGCTGTTTAAGCGGTTGGGATTTAATCGCAGTTGAGACTTTGTCTTTGTGATTTGCGGGTGCCAATAATCAGACGTTTATGCTTCACTTTTGCCTTTGCGGTTCCATTAAAATAAAATATGAAATACGCATCATGTTTTCTCCGTCAATGCAACGATGTCGTTTAATATAGAGGTTCATGGGTTATTAATGTATTTTTGTGGTACTGACTAATGCGATCCAATTTAATTAGTGATAAACATGAATTGGTTTGTGAAATTTTGTTCACTATTATTAGTATGTTAAATGATGATTAAGAATATAAATTATTTTTAAATAAATTTATTATATTTGTATAATAATTTTTAACTGTGTAAATTATTTAAAAAAGTTTATAGTGGTAAATAATAATTTATTATCTTTAATTTATTTATTATTAAAATTATTTGAAAATTAGTTTTAAAATATAAATTTTTAACTAAAATTATAGATATTAATATTATAAGTATTTAATCTCCAATTATAATTTATAATAATATTATAATTTAAAATAATATTTATTTTATTATAAATTATAAAAATTAATTATATTCACTTAATTTTTTTAAAAAAAGTTAGTTATTATTAATTATTTTTAATAAGGGTAATATAGTCCAAGTAAAAAAAATTAAATTAATATTATTATTGTGACACCCCTTCCCACCAGCACTATCATTAGACCGGTGTGACCCCGACCCACCTAACTCGCGCACAGATGTGAACGAGCTTCACTTCTGAACTAGATTTAACCATTCATAACTATTTATCTCACTAAAACTATAATCATAAATAATTTAACTACACCTTTAAAACAAATAGCTCCTTTTATAATACAAGTATATAACCATAAAAAATACTCAAATTTTAAATTCTATTCCAAACGCCATATACATAAAAACAAAATTTCAAGACTTCATGATTAGCTTTGTGATTATTGTTCCCATTCACTTTATCTTCACAAATTAGCTAGATAAAACTTAGCCTCCTGTGATAACCTCTTCTCTAAAGTGATTCGCTGCACCTGAGGCTAAAATTGGTATGGCTACTCACAAAAAGCTAATTACTCTGAAAAATAATAAAAAGGAGAGTGATGAGTATTTTCACAAGAAAATACTCAGTGAGTGAACAGAATAGTAGTAAAAGGATAATATTGCTAAAATATTTTGGCAGATCGATCAAGAAAAGTTACTCGGAAAGAGAAGGAACACTACACAATAACACAAATCAAAATGAGCACCAGAAATAATTATTTTATTATTAAATTGCGTTAATTTGTATTCGTTGTAAACTTATATAAATGTAGTTACAGATAACTCATTTATAGCTTACAAGTATTTTTTGTAGTTTTGGCATAATAAAATTTTTCGTACAATCTAGTTACAGCTGTGCAATTTGCTTTCTCGAGCTCAAGCTCATCTTTCAACAATAGTTAATATTTTAATGATTAAAACAACATTTGATTGAACTTTATAATACATTGAATACATATGAAAAGGATTCCCAATCCAGTTCATTTCTCAAAAATTTTTAAAAAATATTCTCATAAGATTTAGAACATTGTACAACATGTATAAGCAGATATCAGTGCGGCTAGTACTCACACCACACTGAAGGCAATATATGTCAGTATGTATACGACTTAATTTCAATATAATGTTGCCCACTATGCCCCAAAGGATCATGAGCTTTTTGTCCCAAGAACTTAAAATAATCAAATCACAACACGGCCGTAACAAACATTCTATTCATTCCTTGTCTCACATGATAAAAGGCTGTGTCCCAGACACTTGCCAATTCACTGACCCTGTCATACCCCAGGTATGGACTTACTATCTCTTAACACATGCACTTGTGCTTGTACATTTTCTTTCCATTAAATGCTCAACTGATCCAACAAATCATTATCGGTATTCACTTCTCTTCATCACATATGCTTTTAAGGAAAATACACTTTCCATTTGTTTTCTATAAATTATTTTGATTTGGCCTCATAATTGTATGTTCAACATCTTTAATTGGGTGGATTCCTGAGTTAGCTTCTTTAAACTTTTAAATTTCGATGTATATATATATTCATGTTTCTTAAACAAGATCATCTTACTCACATATGTTCCTATTTTGGGATTTTTAAAAGGCCAAATACCCTTTTTCACCCTTGAACTTTACCCTTTTAGTCCATTTCACACATCGACTTTTTTTTTAACCAATAACACATATGAACTTTTATTTTTAACCTATTTCACCTACGGTCAGACATAACCAAACGCGTGTGAAGGACGCGCGATGACATGGCATGTATAAGTCCAGGTGGACATCCATGTCAAACCTTTTCACCTCTGAACTTTACCCTTTTGATCAATTTCACCCATCAACTTTAAAAATTAACCAATTGAACATATGAACTTTTATTTTGGACCGATTTCACCTATGGACATGTCAACTCACATTAACACGTCAACTCTTCTTTCACCAACCACGCGCCTCACATTCATTGGGCCCACGCGCTTGTCCACGTTGTCAAATGATGTGTGAAATAGGTCCAAAAAATGTCTAACCATGGGTGAAATCGGTCCAAAATAAAAGTTTATATGTGCTATTGGTTAAAAAAAAAGTTGACGTGTGAAATAGACTAAAAGGGTAAAGTTCAGGGGTGAAAAGAGGTATTCAGCCATTTCTAAAACTAAAGGTCGTCATTTAATAATTTCGATCTTAAATTAAATTATAAGAACTTTTGTTAATTTATCATAGAATGGTTTAAATTTATCTTAATCATATACTTTGAATTCAATTCTTGAAAGAAAATAATTATATTAAACTATAAATATATATGTATACTAAATTGGCTTGAACTATATAAATTGGTTTAAATTGAGTTTGTACTTTCTTAATTAAATTTTAGCTCAAACATGAATTACTGAGCTATTAGTCACATAGGTTTCATAAGTTTTAATTGCTTTTGTAAGCAAGTTTAACAAAATAATAATAATAATAATAACTTAGCTAAAGTGGAAATTATTGTCTAAAAATTTCAACCAATGGACCTATGTAAGTATAAACACTTCACAAACTATTAAAGCCTGAACAATGGTGCATGAACAGTAAGTCTTCTTGACAAAAAAAAAAAACTATTAAAGCTTAGAGGACACGGTCATTGCATTTTTTTTTATTAGTATTTTTTTATAATATAAAATAATGATCAAGGGTATATATTATCTTCTTGTCTCTTTTTTTTTTCCTAAGCGCTGATCAAGAATATTCCATGTTATATATTTCTTATAATCTACTGTCCACAGGTTATAATCTACTGTCCACAGGTTTCCTTCAGACGTTGGCTGCTCCTGATCTCGCCCAAACAATCGAGCATCGTCTCAAGGCAGCACCAAGCTTCCTCAGTGTTGGTTGCAACTGTTCTTAATTTTCTTAAGTATTAATTCACTTCCAAACCACTTTGAAAACTAATACATGTTCTTCCCATTAATCAGTTTATATAGAACTTAACTACAAACCTCACAGGTTGCTATTATTAAAGCTTATAATTCTCTTCAATTCTCACAAAGTTTCAAGATAGAAAATCAAGAAGACAAATCAACTAACAACCAGAATAAACAGAATAGCCAAGAATTGCAAGAACCAGTCATAGCTCAAGATAATAAGTGACAAGAACTTAAACACAAGAAGCAACAGTAACAAACACTCGAAGTCTCGAACAATTCCAAAGCCAATTCGCAATAAATACGAGATACGCATCAAGCAACCATAATTGAACCAAGAAACATAGAAACAAAAAGGATTTCTGGTTGAGATAAAAAAGAATTCAAGACTTGATTTCAAAGAGAATAGGGAAAGAAATTCAACCACAACACCATGAAATTCAGCATCAAGAATTTCAAAACTCAAACGAAAAAGGAGGAGAAGATGTCCATTCACAGATCACTTTAAAGTTCTCTGCCTTCTTTCACTTAATCTGATGATTTCAGCTAGCTAGGAGTCGGGTTTAACCAAGAAATGAAACAACAACGATAGTAGAAACATGAATTTTAAAATAAGAGCTTTTTTTAAATAGGAATTTTTAAATTTGGTACGATATTGGAGATTTTATTTTTGAAATTCCCAAAATTAGATATGATTTTGGAGATTTTAAATTTCTGAATTGCCTCGTGCCATGATTACTTATATCAGTCCAAACCTTGCTTATCCCTAGAGGCATCATGAAGCAATATACCTTTTTTCGATAGCCTCCATTGACTCAGGATATTTCCTACTATATTTAGAATCTATGAAGCTCCATTGTAAAGCTTGGACCATAACACGTTGTACCTAATTCATTAAAGTTGCCAACAAATGGCAAACAGATTCATTCATATTTGAACATACCAAACAAATAGCTAGGTTCAACATCAACCTTCTTCACTCTAAGACTATCCGATATAGGAAGAATATTTATACAAGCTTTTTAGGCATGAATTTTTGCTTTTGTAGGAACTTTAAAATTCCACAATTTGTTCCAAAATTTGGTTTATATTCATTCAGTAGTGCGATGCCTTGCATAATTTTGTAGCTGCTTTTAACTGAGAAATTTTCTAATTTTTCAAAAACCCAAAAAATCATGAATCACTTACATTCCTTGTAGTAATAGGAATTGTTAATATAAAATTTGTAGGATGATAGGATGACAATGTGATGTTGGTTTAATTTGCATGATGATAGGTTAAGATAGGTTGATGTTAAAGTGCCAGTATTTGACAAAGAATAAGAAGACGCCATGTTGGACCTCTTTGGTAAAGAAGAGCAGATGTCTAAAAAAAAGGTGATCACGGGCATGAGAGTTTCAAGAATCATTACAGGTTATAGCCTCCATGTCAACGGTAATCTTATATCTTAAATCCTTCAATTGCTTGGTTAGCTTTAATGGTAGGTTAATATGACAAAGTGATAGTGGGTTAAATTATAGGATGATAGGTTAAGAAGGGTTAATTTTGAAGTGCCAGTATATGAAGAAGAAGAACAAGACGTCTTGTTGGACCTCTTTGGTGAAGAAGGGCAGGTGTCTAAACAAAGAGGTAATCATAGGCAAGAGAATTTCAAGAATCATTATAGGGTGCAGCCTCCATGTCAACGATAATCTTTTATCTCAAATCTTTCAATTACTTGGTTAGTTTTAATGATGGGTTAATATGATAGTGTAATGGTAGGTTAAATTGTAGGATGATAGATTGAGAGGGGTTAATCTTAAAGTGCCAGTATCTGATAAAGAAGAAGAAGACATCCTGTTGGACCTCTTTAGTGAAGAAGGGCCGATGTCTAAAGAAAAAGGTGATCACAGGCAAGAGAGTTTCAAGAATCATTATAGGGTGTAGCCTCTATATCTGCAGTATTCTTATATCTCAAGTCTTCTAATTACTTGGTTAGTTTTAATGGCATGTTAATATAACAATGTGATGGTGGGTTATATATTAGGATGATAAGTTGAGAAAGGTTGATCTTGAAGTGCTAGTATCTGACGAAGAAGAAGAAGACGCCCTATTGAACCTCTTCGATGAAGAAGGGTAGGTGTTTAAAAAAAGAGATGATCACAAGCAGAAGAGTTTTAAAAATCATTACAGGGTGCAGTCTCTATGTCCACAATAATCTTCTATCTCAAATCTTTCAATTACTTGGTTAGTTTTAAGTCGGTTAATATGACAGTGTGATGGTGGGTTAAATTATAAGATGATAGGTTGAGAGGAGTTCATCTTGAAATGCCATTATCTAATGAAAAGAAGATGCTCTGTTGGACCTCTTCAGTAAACAAGGGCAGGTGTTTAAAGAAAGAGGTGATCACATGTAGGAGAGTTTCAAGAATTATTACAGTGTGATTGTAGGTAATCTTCTATCTCAAATCTTTTAATTACTCAGTTAGTTTTAATGGTAGGTTAATACGATAGTGTGATGGTGGGTTAAATTATAGGATGATAGGTTGAGAAGGGTTAATCTTGAGGTGCCAATATCTGACGAAGAAGCCTTGTTGGACCTCTTTGGTAAAGAATGGCATGTCTTTGAAGAAAGACGTAATCGTAGGTAGGAGAGTTTCAAAAATCATTACAGTATGCAGCCTCCATGTCTAGGGTAATTTGCTATCTCAAATATTTCAATTACTTGGTTAGTTTTGCAGAAACACATCAACATACATGCTGGAGTTGTAACTAAGGCAAAGGAAATTGAGCCATTAATATTTATCTCTCATTGTAAAAAGTCACAATCGGCAATCGACACTTGATGGCTTGCAATCAGACCTCTATCCAGCTTGCAATATCTTTCTATCCTCCTAATTTTATTCTGTAAAACAAACAATCTTCGTCTTCCAAAATTATCTGGCCAGTTGATGCTAGGATTGTCATTGCATAAAAACAAACCTTCATTTAGATATTTTGCAACTGCAATCTCTTTTGTGCAAAACTCTTTCTCTACTTTTATTTCTTCGGAGCTTTTTGTTACTTCAATTTCACATGCATCATCAAAAACAATAATTCCATTCTTCACCTAATCATTCTAACCGTGAGCCAAATCAAAGGGTTAGTATAGAGAGAACTCATAATTCTTTTTTCATCTAATCATTCTGACCATTACAAATGTCTACTTGGGTGAGGAAGGGCCCATGCACAGCCTCCCCCAATGGTTATATATAATTTTTTTTTATTAATTATGTGATTTGAAACCGGAACCGCCGGTTCATGATTCATGGATGGGAGGAATCGGCCCTAAACCAATTTCTCCACCAGTTTCGGGCCGATCCAGGGTTTCGGGCCTAATTTTGACTAAGCCAGTTTCGGGCCAAAATCGGCCCTTAGCCGGGTCTAGGTAGCTGGGTTTGAGGAAAAAAAAAAAGAATAAAAGTCTCATTCTCATAAAATTTGAACGAAAAAAGCCAACTATCGCTTAACCTATCAACTCTTCAAAACTCATTTCTTTTT
Source organism: Mallotus japonicus (assembly GCA_949634005.1). Taxonomy (NCBI): domain Eukaryota; kingdom Viridiplantae; phylum Streptophyta; class Magnoliopsida; order Malpighiales; family Euphorbiaceae; genus Mallotus; species Mallotus japonicus. The sequence goes on from CATIWK010186329.1 coordinate 15,975, forward strand.
TTGACCAAACTCAAAATCATTTTAACCAAACTCATTTCGCAAAACCCACTATGCGAAACCCATTCCTAAACCCCATCCCTCATAAAACTCATACCCCAAACCTATTTTCCAAATCCATACAAAATCTTTAAAAAAAAATTCATTGGCCAGGTCCATTTCCTAAATATCCAAAGTCAATTTTTAAAATTTCTACATTTTTCAATAAAAACCCATGAATCATGCAAGATAAAAAGCTGGAAAACTTGAGAGGGAACAAAATAGCACATTTAATCAAAAAGGGAAAAAAATATTGTCAAGGTAGGAAAAAACAACTTTCAGTTTTGTGTATTTGAATCCACTGCAAGTGAGTATGACAGCTCCATTACAAAATTCATAATGTATGAATCTCCTTTGGTTCATAGTTTTCTTTATTTTGGAAACAATTTTGTTTCAGTACCCAT
>CATIWK010186389.1:0-20030 GCA_949634005.1 Mallotus japonicus
TCATCAACTTCCTCAGAAGGAAGTTGATAAACAGCGCTCTCATCAACAAATGCTACTCCAACACCAAACACCGATCGCCATCTATCCTTACTCGCAATAAAATTCTTCTGTGCTCTAAGTTACATCTCATGCACAAATTGCAGAACTACCCTAAACCGTCCTTACTCGCATCAAAATGTGTCCTTGTTGCTCTACCATCCCGGTTCGAACCCCAGAACTCCCCAAAGTGCAGTTTTATATGTTTTTTGTCTTTGCAAAATACCAAAAAATCATTATAGGTTGTGGGATTTGAACCGACAACCTTATATACTTAACATAAATTTTGTTACCAATTGAGCTATAAGCACCTTTCTGAGACTAGTGGTAGAAATGGGGTGGTTAGCTTTGCATTTTACGCACAAATTCTGCTCCACGTTACTATTGGAATCAGTAGCTAGCTCCTTCCAACAGCATATTCAAATAGCCAACAATTATCCATTCTACCTTTGCATTCCATTTCATTGCGTTCAGAGTACCACCAATAATTATCCATTCTACCTTTGCATTCTATTTCATTCCAACAATTACCCTCCCTCCAACACCCTTTATTTTGTTTTGTTACAACAGAGTATAACAGAGTGATAAATGGTGTTGGTCGCTTGATATTTCCATTGCCTTCAGCTAAGAGCATGTGGATAGCTTTTCCTCTAAGCTTGGTGACTCAGTTAAGGAAATTTGTTTTCTTGATTGTTAGCTTTGAGCGATGGCCACCGTCGGTAACTCTGAAACTGAATTGACAAAGATGAGACCACTATCTCTGTTGTTACACCCAGCGGAAAAAAAGATTGCAGTGATAATTGTCACTGCTTTTGCTCAAACAACTGTGATTGCTGCTCCTAATGACATTGATAAAGCGATAGTTCCGGCAATAGAGGAGAAGACCAAGTTCGATGTGGTGATAGAGAAAGCATTGGTGGGCATGGCAATGGAGGGTGAGGTGGCATCTGATGTATTTTTAGTCTTCAAAAGTTAACTGACATGTCAGCAGTTCATTTGAGGAGATTTGCAAAGTAACTGACACATCAACACATTCAGTTAAAGTTGACACGTTAGGACTAACGGTGCAAGTTTTTAAAATTTAACAAACTCAATTGAAACAATTGAAACTTATAGGACTTAATTGAAAAAACAGCCTAACTTTTAGAACTTCTGAAGTCATTATCCCTTTATTAAATTATAGAGTATTCTAAAATAATTACAAAAAATAAGTTAAAGAACAGTTTCATAAACACAATATGAATTGTTTTTTTTTTTTTTTTGAAAACAAAACACTTCGTCTTTTTCAATCAATTTCCCAAATTGCGTATTTTATTTGGAGTTATTGTTAGTAGCATAATTGGGGCAACTTTTCTTTTGCCATTTGAAGGTCCTAATGAGACCAACTATAAAAAATACTGATAAGAAATAAATGAAACCATATGATATTGACGGACGAAAATTTATTGAAAGGAAAAAAAAACAAATAAAATCACCTAATGACAGTCCAAATTTCACTTTATTTTTTTAACTTGAAAATTCACATTAATTTTTTTTTTAGTGAAGGAACTATAATTTAATTAAATAATATTAAAAATAAAAACTCACTTTTTTTATTTTTAATGTTATAATCTTTCGTGATGATGTCATATATCACAATATTAATTTAAAATTTGGTATATATACATTAATTTTTTTCTATCTAATGTCCATAGAGTTGTCTTCATTCAGTGACTTATTATTTTTTTCCCCACTGGTGCCCCCTCCTCCTCTCAAAAAAAAAAAAAAGTGTCCTACGAGCTCGATCATCCAATAGATATTGATAATATATGAATTATTATTTAATTAAAGTGAAAAAAATAATATTAATAATAATATGATGTAAATATGGAATATAGATAAATCCTTTAGATATAAAAATCATGGAGTTTTGCAACAAATATATTTTCTCTCTTTTTTTTTTGTTTCAAATATGCTTCGTTCTTTTGTTTATTTTTGACATTATTGGAAAACAAGTTTAAAATTTAATAATACTTAGTTGTAAATTTGCACGACACCAAACTACAAGTTGATGTATGTTTTTTTTAATTATTTAAAAGTCTAAGTAAAATAAAATAAAATAATTCAAGTATAATTTTAATAAAATAAAAATACAAATTATAGTTAAGTAATTATTAATAAATTATAAATTATAAATAAAAATAAAGTAATTTAAATATATTTCTTAAATAGTAAAGCAACCAAATTGAGGAATTCTAAAATCAGTAATCGTTTCTTGAGTACACAGGTGATGGATACAGTACAGAGACGATCAATGTGGGTCAGGTTGGTGGCCGCTAATGTAACAGTAAAGAACATTGATATCAATGGCTAGCTTTTAACAAATCTGCGGCTGCTTTGTCCCTTTAGTACAAACATCACACACTCTGTTTCCAATGTTTGCCACTAAATTGTTTTTTCTTACGTACATCAGTACGTTTAATTATTGTCTACGCCCAAAAATATATATATATATTAAAAAAAAGATGAATTTCTATTTTTAAATATCTCTTTGAATTTTCTTTCCCTTCGAAATGCGTTATATTAACCCATACATTTGTTCAGTAATTGATAAAACCTTAAACCTTGAAGAATAATGGGTAAACCACATTTATGATTTTCTTAAAAAGAAATGATAAAATTTTTTCCGAGAGTACATGTACAGAGATGAAATCTGCCTTTTAAACCCAGAAGTTTCTCCCTTTGACAGAGCAAAAACCTCACAAAAAGGAGAGTAAATCAAAGATTTAACCCCACATCTAAGTAAACTGCTGCTAATATTAAGAAAACAAGATAAAATTTATTTGCAACTTATTTTTATTGATAAAGTGTGTTAAATGAATATTTTATAAAATGAATGCATTTAAAAATTTTGAAATTTTGATTTAATAATAAACAATTTTACAAAATTAAAAAAAAACTATTTTTTGAATTAAAATATGAATTTTTCATTCATTAAAGATAAAAAAATATATTTTAACAAACATATAATATAAATAAAGTACAATTAAAAAGTATTAGAATAAATTTTCATTTAAAATATGAAATTATTCGTCACTATTTTTCAATAGCTATTTGATATGTAATTCGGTAATTTATTCAACAATTTTTAAACTCCACTTCATAACGTTTAATGACCGTTTTAAATCTTTAAATTTTTATTAATGTTCACCTCAAAGCTCTCAATCAAAATTTTTAAAAGCCCGTACGTTTTGAATTTACAAACTTACCAAAATTCTTCAATGCAATTGTTTTCAGCTTATTTATATATAGATACATCATACATGGCTTCCTTACAACTTTTCTCTAGTTTGTCAATTGTCTCCTCAAAAAGAGTAATAAATGCTGCCATTTATATATAATTTCAATGGTAATTAGTTGAATTTGTGTTTCCATGGTAGTCACAAAAAGTGAAATATTGAAAAGTCAAATTATTATTTATGGTAGGGTGGCGCATGAGACGCCGCATCAATCAAGAAAATCACGTGGCCATTATTCAAACATGAATGCATTTTCTCCTGTCCAGTCCAACTATTTCTTCTTTTTAACATGAATGCATCTTCCTGTGCAGTCCAACTGTTTCTTTTTTTAACATGAATGCATCTTCTCCTGACCAGTTTAACTATTTCTTTTTTTTTTTTTAATAAAAAGGTAATTTGAATTTACGTACAATAGGAGCAGTTCTTCCCTTTAAATTGACGGCGGTAGAAATCAACCCCTATACTTCAGGATATCCTTGAAGAGGAGTTACCATTTAACTACTCTCTAACTGGCCAGTCCAACTATTTCTTAAGTGAGCTCGAACATGGATGATGTATAGGGGTGAGCATTGGACGGATTCGGGTCGGGTCAGATTTCAATTTTTTTAAAAATTTAAAACCGAACTGAACTGAACATTTTAGATCGGGTGGGTTGGTTTTCGGATATGCGATCATTTAATAAATAAAATAAGCAAAACAAAAAAAACAAAGAAATTGTTAGTTGCGAAATAGAAAAGGAGTATGTTTTCTAAGCCCAGAACCTGGGTTCGAGTCCTAGAATTGTATCTTTGAGTATTTTTTTTTCTTTGAGTCTCAGAAAATTATGGAAAAAATCACGCAAGTTCTGAGATTTGAACTAACAACCTCGCAAAGCTTAAACAAATACATCACCATTTTGCTACTACAAATGCTATGATATTTCATTTTAGTTATAAAAAAAATACATATTTTATAGGTAAAGTTCGGGTTTTTGGTCGGATCGATTCCGACTGAAAACTTATAAAATTATAAAAATGAGACCTGACCCGACTCGAGTCGATTCCGGATCAGATAATCGGGACGGGCGGGTTTTGCTCACCCCTAATGATCATACTTGTCACATTTAACAGTGTAATTACATAATTTATAATTTTCATTTTTCAAATCTATTTAATTAATATATTTAAATTATTTTAGTTTATTAATATTTTAAAATTTCAAATAAAATATATATTAATATATAATTTTTCGCTTTCACTGGTTCAAAATGTCACGTTAATTACAGAAAATACACAAATACATCTCTAACATTTTTATCTAATCATATATTAGTCAATAAATATTTTTTAAGGTACAAATTCGGGTATCATTTTTAAAAACCACATATATAAGCCTTTTTTTATAAATGGTATTTATTTTCATTAACAGTATAATTCACTATTTCTGACATGTATAAGAAAAAATATCAAATAAAAATGTATTTTCATCCCTAACATTCATAAAGAGGGCTAAATTTCCCTTAAAAATTTAAGAATATTTAAACATAAATTTGTTAAAGAAAATATTTAAACTCTTTATTTAACAATCATGTTAAATAGCATATTTTGTTTCATACTCGTGAAATCTACTATTGCTAATTATTATGACATTAAAAATTCTTATATGTAATTATGCAAATTTTTTAAAAAATATTTGTATAAATTTATCTCATCCCATTTCAAAATAATTAGGAATATGTAAACAAAAAAATAATCTCATTCTATAAATTTTTTTAATTTCTGCATAAAAAATTATATTTGAAACCTCTTTAATATCATACTAGTATCAGTAAATGACACAAATATAAAAAAAAAATAAACAGTTATTTAATACTTTTATCAAATGAAAAGTTCAAATTAATATTTTTAATTTTTTAATGTTTGAGTAAATTTTCTTTAAATATGTTTGTATGGGATAAAAATACATTTTTTTCTAATATTTTTCTTGTACATGTTAAAAATAATACACGGCCCTACCAATGATGAAAGTAAACATTATTTACAAAAAGAATCTAAATGTATAATCTCTATAGTAATATGAACATATTTATACCGCCAAAAATATTTATAACCATTTAGTTCAAAACATGAAAATGCTGTTTACTTATTTGTTTTGGTCAACAAATGGAGGCTAACAACAACAACAACAACAAGTCATAACGGTAAGCACAAACAAGTCTGTTGTAGCATATATGCCCACTACACCATGACCACCCACTGCTCAGATTTTCGGGCATGCTCTGAAGTCTGTGGCATGCTGTAGGAACTCTCGTCACTTCTGAAGCAAAGACAGTGAGCTGTAAAATTGGCCTCCGGCAGACTTCCACACACCTCCCTTTTCAACAAGATTTTGATCGAATGGATAATTGCAGAAAAAATAATTCACCATATTCTCCTCCAGCGTGAATAACTGAACTACACATTTACTGTCCGATTCAAGAATTATTTTGCTCAACCCCATATCCCAAGCTAATGACAGTACTCCAAATTTTTAGGTGAACTCAGTTCGTCACGTAGGATTATGAACTCTCCATTCTATTTACAACATGTGGCATCATTAATTGACATTTATTGATTTTATTTTTTTAGTACTAACCATGGTTAATTATGGAGAAATTCTTAATTAACACATAATTAACACATGCTGTAAGTACTAAAAAATATATTAAATTGTTTTTGAAACTTATTTATCATTTTCAATTTATTAATGCATGTGTTAATTATATGGCATAATTAATCATGGTTAATACTAAAAAATAAAGTGAAAGGAAGATTAAAAGAAGAGACGAAAAAAAAAGTTACAGAACGAGAAAAGAAAAGAATGGTAGTATTGTAATTTTGAAATTCTTTTTGTCTTTTCGTAATTTTAATTATAATTACAGGGAAATAAGTCTCCATAATTAACCATGGTTAGTACTAAAAAAATAAAATCAATAAATGCTAATTAATGATACCACATGTTGTAAATAGAATAGAGAGTTCATAATCCCTGAATTCACCTAAGAATTTATCCCTTCAAACACACCCCATAATTCTGCCATTGTCACCGAGGCAATTCCAATGTTCATCATGAACCCACCAAGCCATCATCCACTGCTGTCCCTTAATAATCTTCATGTTGTTTGCTAGCTTCGAGCTGCCATTCACAGCCCCATCTGTATTTAGCTTGATCGCCGTACAATCATTTGTTGAATTCTGAGATTCCCATGTACTGTAAACTGGCCCCATTATTGTTGAATTTTGAAAATGTTGTTCACTTTTTTCCTCTTATTTAATCATATTCTATCTTAATCAATTAAGTTCCAACTTTTTTTTTTTTGGTCACTTCACGTCCCTATATATGTGTAAAATACTAAAATGACAATGTCATAAATGCTACATCTCCTAACAATTTTCTTTTTTCCTTTGGAATGTTTTAGCAGTAGAATTAATCAATATGGAAAATAAGGATGTTTCATTATCTAGGCTCCAGCGAAACATTAAAGAAAGAGATCGAAGAACTCATATGAGAGATCTCCTTTCTTCGCTTGCTTCCGTTCTTCGTCCCCAACCATCCAAGGTTTCCTAGAATCAATAAATTTTGCAGTATACTATGTTAAATCTTCTATTTTTCTAATATTCTTTTCTGTCACACAGATGTCAATGCCTCAACTACTTGATGAAGCCACAAGTCAGGTGAAACAGATGCGTGCAAGAATAGAGGAACTGAAGCTAAGGAAGGCACAAGCTGAAGGACTCTATAATGATCAGAATTCTTACATGGACTATCATCAATCGGCCACAGGCAGCTCAAGAATATTAACACCAGTTCTAGACATAAGAAGTGGTACTGATGATTCTTTTGTAGAAGTGAATTTGATTAGTGGGGCGAACAACAACTTCAAGTTACATGATATTATTCGAGTTCTTCAAGAAGAAGGAGCTGAAGGAGTAATCTTTTCATATCATAATGCTGGGGATCGTATCATCTATACAATTAAATCTCAGGTACGTGTCTAGCTACACTTAGCATCGTCTAGTTTTGAAGCTCTCGTACAGACACTAAATTACTCCACTTTAACCATCTTTGCAGGCTATTTGTCCTAGAATTGGAATGGATACTCAGAGGATTCGTGAGAGGTTAAATGGAATGGTCTATCTACACAAACTGTGAGAGTAGCTACCCAAAAAAATGCATGATCGAGTTCATGGATAGATACAGAAGATGAACAAGCTAAGAAAATATCAAAACAAGATCTCAAAAGAGAAATAATCAGAATCGTGGCTTAGCTTTCAAATATATATATATATATATATATATATATATAAGATGAACCAATAACAAATAACATCAGGAAGATCATGAGAAATCCTAACTGTCACTTTTCTCTTTTCTCTTTGAATTTTTTAATAATTTTTTTTTTGTTTTTTTATCACCGCGGATTATCTCTTTGATCAGTATGACCATGATTTATTATTGTTCTTTTTCTATTTTCTATACTTTCTTTTGTTTCTTTGCATCCAATAAATATATATTTATGATTTTTTTGTTTTTTATTGGAACTTTTGAATTTTGCTTCATAAAGTTTTTAATATCATTTGTGGGATTTTGGTGGCTAACCTTTATAAATTATATTTCTTTCCATTGTGAAATTTTTGTTGGCATTTATGCAATCGAATTTAACAAAAACCAAAAAGTCGATTTATGGTTAATCAATGTCATGAAGTGGAGCATACAAATTATCAAACGGATTGCCGAATTGCAAATCAAAATAATTCTGTCAACACGATTAAATAAAGGCTACAAATAATTTCACAACTTAAGTGATAGTTTATATTGGTACTTCTTAATTGTACTTTTATTTATATTATTCATTCATCAAAATATAATTTATATTTTAATGAATGAACGGTTATTCTTTTCCTCCAAAAAAATAATATATAGATATAACTGTAACAACTTTTATCAATGTTGTGATTATATGGTGAAGATTTAATCATGATTGACATTTCTAATGTTGGAGATGTGAATGAATTCCACATGATAAATATAAGAATTTCAAGTGACATAAGTAATGTAAATTGAGTTTTAATATAAGTTAATTGATTTTACAAAAATTTTCTCTCCTATGTCGAGAGCTTTTCTTTTCTCTCCGTTTTGTTGAGAGCTTTTTGTTCAGGTTAACTTTTTTCTTTTGGTTTTCATGGAGGATCATTTGCGTCAGCTTTCTATTGCAGAGGAGGAAGAGGACGAGTTTGATTTGGAAAGGGATAGGGCTGCGGATGAGTTTATTTTTAATGATTTCTGTCTGGTCGGCCATTTTCTTACCGAAAAGATTTTTAATTTTGCTGCGTTAAGGAGCCGTTTGGCAGGGTTGTGGAGGCCTGTGAAGGGGATTAACATAAAAGAACTTTCGGAGCATAGGTTTTTATTCAAGTTTTATCATGCTTTGGATCAACAACGTGTTTTGGAAGGATGCCCTTGGACTTATGAGGGGCAGCTGTTACTTGTCCATCATTTGAAGCATAATGAAATCCCATCTGCTGTTCCTTTGATTCATTTTTTTTCTGGGTGCAAATACATTATATTCCCATTGGCTTTATGTCTGAGTCTGTTGGTCGCCGATTGGGTAATTTTATTGGTGAGTTTGTGGAATATGATTCAGGTGGCAATGCAGGTGCTTGGAAGCCATATCTGAGAGTTCGAGTTCGGCTGGATATGAGGGAACCGCTCAAGCAAACTAAGAGGATCAAAGTTTCGTCGAGTGGTAATAGTGTGGTTCAGTTTAAGTATGAAAAATTGAATTTCTTCTGTTTCATTTGTGGATGTTTGGATCACACCGAGCATTTTTGTTCTATCAAGTTTGACTCCTACGGAAAAGAGATCCAGCGTCGTTGGGGCTCCTGGCTAAAGGCTCAACTCCGGGGAGGTGGTATGGGTGGTGGGGATCGGTGGTTGCGTGAGGATGGGAATGATAACAGCAGTTCAAAATTTGAAACTCCTCAGTATCGAGTTGATAAGATCCCGATTGTTGTAACCGAACCAATTTTGAATGTGGCGGTTAATAACAATTTGAATATATGTTCTGATATCCCCTAAAAGTTTACTAATATTTCTAATAATGGGCTTTTTCTTGGTAAGCCCATAGGTAATGCTGATACAGGTCCAATGGAATTGGAGCAAGACGAGGATAGTGACATGGATTTGCTGGATGAGAAAAAACGTAAAAGAATAGCTAAGGAACTTATGCCTACAAATAACGGACTTGCTGGTGACTCTGACAGTGTGCATGATATTTCTGAAAGTTCTTGTTCTGGCGCCCTTCATCATGATTCTTTTTTATCGGCCGGGTCTCTTTCTGGGCCCCGCCGACAGCCATGATTGGTGTTACTTGGAACTGTCCTGGATTGGGCAATTCACGTGTAGTTCTTGCTCTAAAAAAGCTAGTTAAGTCTAAGAAGCCTAAGAAGCCTGATTTTGTTTTTTTAATTGAAACTCTTGTTCTTTCAAATAAAATTGAAGCAATAAAATCTAGTTTGGGTTATGATTGTTGTTTCGTGGTTGATTGTTCTGGGCATAGTGGTGGCTTAGCTTTTTTATGGCGCAAAGCTAATTTATTTTCTTTGCTCAGTTGCTCTAATAATCATATTGACATGACATGTATGGGTGATAATGGTGTTGCTTGGAGGTGCATAGGTTTTTATGGTTTTCTTGATCGAGCTAGAAGGAGGGATTCTTGGAATTTGATTCGGCAATTGAGTGGAGTGTCTAATCTTCCTTGGTGTATTTTTGGGGATTTTAATGATCGTCTTCTAGATTTAGACAAAGATGGCGGTTTTGTTCATCCTCCATGGCTTTTTAGAGGTTTTCGTGAGGTGGTTGCTGAATGTCAATTAATTGATTTACCTTTGGTTGGTTATCCTTTTACTTGGGAAAGAGGAAGAGGTACTGCTCATTAGGTTAGAGAGAAATTGGAACGGGTTTTAGTTACTAATTCTTGGCTTGATTTATTTCTAGAGGTTCGGGTTTGTAATTTAATTGCTTCTGTTTCATATTACTCACCTTTGCAAATTATTTTGCATCCAAAAATTAATTGTTTCACTCATCGCAAATTTAAATTCGAGAATTCTTTGCTTGTTGTGGATGAATTTGCTAATGTTGTGGAGTGTAGTTGGATTGCTTCTGCAGGTATTTCTTTATTGGACAGGATAAAAAAATGTTCACAAGATATGGAAGTTTAGGGAAATAATTTTCGGAAGCAATTTTCTGCCCGAATTACCCAATGTAAAAGGGAAATTACTTTGCTCAGGGATTCAGCTTCAATGGTGGATGGGGTTTTGTTGTCTAAAAAAAGGAATTTATTGTCTTCTTTGTTGGCGCAAGAAGAAGTTTACTGGAAGCAGAGAGCGAAAATTTTTTGGCTTGCAGGGGGTGATTCTAACTATAAATATTTTCATGCTATGGCTTCTCAAAGAAAAAAGAAAAATAAAATTATGGGTTTGAGAGATAAGTCTGGGTCTTGGGTTGATGATAGTGATGGTCTTTGTGATTTAGCCAGGAAATATTTTCAGGATTTATTTGCTGCTAATTCTGATTTTGTTTCGCTTGATTTAAATTATGTTAGTTCTCGGGTCTCTGTGGAGGATAATGCTATGCTTACTGCTAATTTCCATATTGAGGAGTTTAGAAAAGCTGTTTTCCAGATGCACCCTGATAAATCCCCAGGCCCAGATGGTCTTAATCCGGCTTTTTATCATCGTTTTTGGCTCTTGTTGGGTTTGGATATTTTTTTGGCTTGTTGCTTTTGACTTGATTCGGTGATTTTTCCTCCTACTCTTAATGATATGCTTATTTGCTTGATTCCCAAATGTGATCCTCCTAGTTCCATGAAGGATTTAAGGCCAATTTCTTTGTGTAATGTCTTGTTTAAAATTATTTCCAAAGTTTTGGCAAATAGAATGAAGCGTATTCTTCCCAAGATCATATCGGAGTTTCAGTATGCTTTTGTTCCTGGTAGGTCTATTCAAGACAATGTTATTGCTGCATTTAAGAGTATTCCCTTTATGAAAAGGCGGACTAGAGGTAAAGTAGGTAATGTTGCTTTAAAGATTGATATTAGTAAAGCCTATGATATGATTTCATGGGATTATTTGAGAGTTATGCTTGATAGATTGGGTTTTGCTAGGAAGTGGATTGATTGGATTATGCTGTGTGTTTCTACTGTGGATTATTTGGTCCTTCTTAATGGCCAGGTTGTGGGTCCTATTTCTCCAAGCCGGGGTTTACGTCAAAGTGATCCATTATCTCCATATCTTTTTATTATTTGTGCGGAAGGATTGTCTGCTTTGGTTAGGCAAGCGGAAGGTAGTGGGGATATTCATGGGTGTTGTGTTTGTCGAGGTGCTCCTAGCATTTCTCATTTATTATTTACAGATGACAGTTTCTTTTTCTTTAGAGCTGATGATAAGGAAGCTAGGGTGATGCAGAATATTTTTTCTAAATATGAGAGGGAATCTGGCCAAGCTATAAATCTGCAGAAATCAGGTATTATGTTTAGTTCGAATGTGTTATCTGATGTGAAGGCGGGTGTTTCTTCATTATTATAGGTTCATACTCCTCTTGATACTAGTAAATATTTGGGGCTTCCTTCTTTGATTGGTAGTAAGAAGAGATTAGTTTTTACTTTTTGAGGGATAGGATGTGGAAAAGGATTAAAAATTGGCAAGGTAGATTTTTGTCTCAAGCAGGTAGAGAAGTCCTCATTAAATCTGTGGGTTAGGCTATCCCCACTTATTGTATGAGTACGTTTCTTTTGCCAATTACTCTTTGTGATGAGCTTCAACGAATTATGAATTCTTTTTAGTGGGGTATGAAACAAAATGGGGGAAAAAGAATTAATTGGATGAGTTAGGAGAGGTTGTGTAGACATAAAGTTGATGGAGGTTTGGGTTTTAGGGATCTTCATGTGTTTAATTTAGCTATTTTGGCTAAACAAGGGTGGAATGTGATTGCTCGTCCTCATTCCCTTATGAGTAGACTTCTCAAGGCTAGATATTTTCCAAGGGGTGATTTTTTACATTCGGAGCTGGGTTATAATCCAAGTTTCATTTGGCGAAGCATTTGGAGTTCTAAACACATTCTTGCTCTTGGTTGTCGATGGCGGATTGGAAATGGGTTTGGTGTAATTGTGTGGAAGGATTATTGGCTTCCTAATACTGATTCATTTCAGGTTTCTTCTCCTTGCCCGATTGGATTGGAAGCTATGACTATAAATGAGTTAAGTAGAGAATGGGATGTGGAATTAATTCATGAGTTATTTAATGAAGATGATGTTAAGTCCATTCTGTCTATCCCTCTTCTGAATTCTTTGAATGAGGATAGATTAATTTGGCATAATCAATATTACCGAATGAAAGATATCTGATGTATATTGAATAATCATGTTTACACAGTACAACAGAATATATACAACCTGAGATGTAACGAAGTGATAAAGGAGAATAACAACTCTTAACCAATTAGGATATATACAAGTATATCTGATACGCCCCCTTAAGCGAAAGGCGGTCGGAAGAGAAGACGAAGCTTGCCTCGAAAACAATTGAATAGGTTGCGGGGAAGAGGCTTTGTCATGAGATCGGCTAGTTGATCCAAGGAAGAAATCAGGGCAACAGTGAGCTGTTTGTCATTGACCTATTATTGAACATAATGGTAATCCACTTCGACGTGGCGAGTCTGAGCATGGAAGGCAGGATTAGAAGAAAGAAAAACGGCACCAACATTATCGCACCAAACATGTGGTGGTGCAGGCAAGGTGATTCCCAAGTTCGTAAGTAGAGCAGATAGCCATTTGAGCTCAACACTGACATCGACAATGGCTTTAAACTCTGATTTAGTGGAGGAGCAAGCTATAGTCTTTTGTTTTTTGGAATTCCATGATATGAGATTATCGCTAAGATAAATCAGAAAACCTACTATAGAGTGCCTGTCATCGGGGCAGCCTACCCAATCGGCGTCAGAAAATGCTTGTAAAGAGAAAGTAGAATAGTGCTTGAACAATAAACCCGTGTGAACAGTACCTTGGAGATATCTTAGCACCCGTTTCAATGCTTGATAATGCTCAGTGGTAGGGGTGTGCATGAATTGACACAAACGATTCACAGGATAAGAGATATCCGGTCTTGTGATAGAAGCATATTGTAAACTACCACACAATTTTCGATATTGTAAAGCATCAGAATTGGACAATGGTGAACCAGTTTTAGTGAGTTGAGTACCTGTAGCCATTGGGGTCTGACTAGGCTTGCATTGTGCCATACCTGCTGCTTTAATGATGTCGGACACATAGGATGATTGAGAAAGCAACAAACTGGATGAAAATGAGTCAACTTGGATGCCCAAAAAATAATTAAGAGTTCCCAGATCAAGCAATAAGAAGGCCGAAGACAACTGATGGATCAAAGTATTAACCACTTGTAAATTGCTCCCAGTGATAATAACATCATCGACATATACCAACAAGAAACAATGAAAATCACCCTTTTTATAAATAAAAAGAGAAGAGTCAGCAGTTGAACCATGGAAACCAAGTTGAAAAAGGAACTTACTAAGCTTTTGAAACCAAGCTCGTGGTGCCTGCTTAAGGTCGTAGAGTGACTTATGCAGGTGACATACATAATTGGGGTATTGCGGATCAACAAATCTTGAGGCTGGACCATATAGACTCCTTCTTCTAAATCCCCATTCAAAAACGCATTGCTAACATCAAGTTGTTGAATGGACCAACCCTTAGACACTGCCACAGAGAGGACAGTCCGAACTGTCATATGTTTAACCATCGGACTAAATGTTTCTCGGTAATCGAGGCCAAATTCTTGTGTATACCCACGAGCAACCAAACGAGCCTTATACCTCTCAATAGTGTCATTGGAGTGTCGTTTGATTTTGTACACCCACTGATTGCCAACAATATTTTTGCCACTAGGAGGTGGCACCAAGGTCCAAGTATTATTGCGAATAAAAGTATCCATCTCAAGATCTATTGCATTTTGCCATGCAGGGTGTTGTTTTGCTTGGCTATAGGAAGAAGGTTCAGTTGATAAGGGAATGGAAGAGGATACGGTGGTATGTAACAGTGTGGGTTTACGGTTTAGAGTTGTATGACGTAATGTCATAGGGTGAGTGCATTGGATATTATGTGGTTGTGGAATGACAGGGACTTCGGGTGGTTGTTGAGAACGTAAATCCACACATAGTTGGATACCGTAAGGATTAAAAACAGTGGTTATGTTTGGATTGGACTGAAAAGGTTGGATAGAGGCGGAAGAGTGTTGAAGTGAGGATGAAGAAAAAGTTGGTGAAAGATGGGAAGTAGAAAGAGGAGTAGATAAAGAAGAAAAAGAGGTTGGGTGAGTAGAATTACCTGATGATTGTGGAGTCCGGTGTTCCATTGGAAGTTGATAACTGAGTTGAAGCCATGGAGAACTAGGTATACTGACTGGCGAACCATCCATATTATCATTGGATTTGGTTAAGTCAAAAAAAGGAAATGATTGTTCATCAAATTGAATATGACGAGCAATGTAAATTTTTCCAGTTTATTTATCTAAGCAATGATACCCATGATGAGAAGGTGAATAACCCATAAACACATATTTTTTGGAACGAAAGGAAAAGTTATGTTGGTTAAATGGGCGAAGAAGCAGGTAAATAGCACATCCGAATACTCTTAAAAAAGAATAGTCTGGTGTGTGATGGAATAATTGTGAGAAAGGTATGTTATTGGCAAGAGAGGTTATGGGTAGTCGATTTATTAGGAAAATGGCAGTTTTAAATGCAAATTCCTAGTATTTAAATGGAGCACCACAATGAACCAAAAGAGTTAAACCAATATCCACTATATGCCTTATTTTCCTTTCAGTAGTTCCATTCTGCTCATGAGTATGAGGACATATGATTCTATGTAAAATTCCTGTGGATTGAAAATATTTATTTAAAGGTCTATATTCACCACCCCAGTCTAAATTGAAAGCTTTGATTTTACACTCAAATTGTTTTTCAATCATGGCTTGGAATTTGTAAAAAATTGGAGAGACATCACTCTTACTTTTCATAGGAAAAATCCAGGTAAATGAAGAAAAATCATTAATAAAAATAACAAAATATTTAAATCCAGACACTGAACAAAGAGGAGCAGGGCCCAAACATCCGAGTGAATTAGTTCTAAAGGCTTATTACTTCTATTGTGTGTCAAAGGTAATGAGAGACGATGAAGTTTTCTAAGACAACAAGCTTCACACTTAGAAGTGGAAGTTTTTAATTTTGAACATGGTAAATGAAAAGAGTTCACTATTTTCTTAACAGTTTGATAATTTGGATGGCCTAGTCGCACATGCCAATCTTCTAAATTTGCAAGGTATGCCACTGCATATTGACAGTTCTGTGGAATGGCGGCTTGAAGTTTGTAAAGTCCAAGCTCAGTTGTTCCTTGGAGCACCGTCCTCCTTGTCACCTGGTCTTTCACAAGACAATGATCATTATGGAACTCAAAAAAGCATTTGTTATCTCTACATAATTTCTTTACGACAAGTAATGGCTTTGCAATACCAGGAACATGAAGAACATTATGCAATTTAAGTGGTGTGGAAGCAGTAGGAATTAACGCATGACCAACATGTGAAATAGATAACCCAGCACCATTGCCAATAATTAATTTAGCCTTACCTTTATAATCATCCGAAATAGAAAGAGCAGACAGATCTGGTGTCACATGCTGCGTAGCACCAGTATCCGGATACCAAGAGGAAGTGCTAGCAGCCGAAAGAGATGGTAAAATACCTTAGTGAGGCGAAGAGGGCAGTTTGGTTAAAAAATCTTGTCAGCGTGAAAATGGCTCTTGAGAAGAGAAGGGTGCAGCAGATCGCATATTAGAACGCTGACCAAAAGAGACATCAAAGTGACGACGACATTATAGGGCAGTATGATTTGTGAATCCACAAATCTGACAGGTCTGTGCCAGAGTAGAAAACCCGCTATGTCCACCCCTTTGATAATGACGATCCCGATTACCGGCAAAAGAGCCACGAAAGGAAGATGAAGTTGGTGGTGAATAGCGTTGCACCAGATTGGCCACTGGAATGGATGGCTCTTGAGATTTGAGCTGTAACTCGTAAGAGGCGAGTTGCCCATGAAGCTCATTGAAATTGATTAGATCTGTAAGCTGTTGAAGGGTGCCAATGACACCATTATAATCAGCACCAAGCTTGTAAAAAATAATCGCATTAAATTCAGATGGGGAAATAGGTTGACCAACCAATGCTAATGAGTCAGAGAGTGCTTTGGCTTGATATAAATATTGGGAGATAGATTTGTTGTCTTTGGAAAGATTATGTAACTCAATGTGCAATTGAGTTTTCTGAGCAAAACTGATAACACCATAGGCAGTGGACAAAGCATGCCATACTTCGGGTGAAGAGGAGAGTCCAATGAGTTGAGGATAGACCTCTTCAATAATGGAGGAAAGAAGCCAGGAGAATAGCAGCTAATCTTTATGAAACCAAGAGGTATAATCAGGGTTAAAAATAGGTTGATTGGTAGAAGAATCAAGAATGGCTTGAGGAGGTGCAGATTCGGTACCATGAAGAATTCCATGAAGATTGTAATAATTAAGGAGAGGAGTGAATTGGAGCTTCTAAGGGATGTAATTTTTGGATGTAAGTTTGATAGAGAATGTTTGTTGGACATGGGTGGGTGTGGTGGAAGAGATCGGTGAAGGACAAGAAGGTGTAATGTTTGCAGCAGTTGTAGATGTAGAACTTGAAAGTGATGAGGAAGATGAAGAAGAAGAGGTGGGGGACGACATTGATATCTTTGTGGTCTTGGTAGCTCTGATACCAAGTCAATATTACTGAATGAAAGATATCTGATGTATATTGAATAATCATGTTTGTATAGTACAACAGTATTTATACAACCTAAGATGTAACGAAGTGATAAAGGAGAATAACAACTCTTAACGAATTAGGATATATACAAGTATATCTGATAGGCACCATGATTCTAAAGGTCACTATACTATTAAACAAGGCTATCGGATTGCGTTTCAGGCTGAGGAAAGTTAGGGTCTTGTAAATCCTCATGTGCAGTGGAAGGATGTGTGGCGGTTACAAATTCCTCAAAAAGCTAAGTGTTTTGTTTGGCGTTTGCTAAATAATTGCACTCCTACACGAGAAAGGCTTTGTTTAAAGGGGATTCCTGTGGAAAATTCATGTGTTTTCTGTGCTAGTTTGGGTGAACATTTGCTTCACGTTTTTGTCGATTGTGGTTTTACTAAGAAGCGTTAGGATGCTGCTAGAATAGTGTTGGTTAGTCTGCATTTGGGTAATTTCCAGGACTGGTTTCATCACATGTTAACTCACTGTGAAAACCATCAGGTGGAACATGTTTGCATGGTTTTGTGGGCTATTTGGCGCGAAAGGAATTTGGTCCTTTAGCAGGATAAACAACCAAATGCTACCTTCTCGGTAATGTCTGCTCTCTCATTCTTAGAGGACTGGCAGAATGCTTGAAGCTTTAATCATCAGCATTCTGAGTAGCGGGTTGACAGTATGGTGGCTAGATGGCATCCTCCGCGAATGGGCTTCTCTAAAATCAATGTTGACATTGCTATTCATGAATCGTCTCATACCGTCGGTATTGGATGGTGTCACCGGAATTATGCTGGTATTGTTCTCAATTGTAGGACGTCGACTGTTTTTGGTAATTACTCTGCAGCTATCTCAGAAGCTTTGGGGTTGAAAAAGGTGCTGTCATGGATTTTACGTCAGGGTATATCCAATGTGGTGGTTGAATTAGATTCCAAGGTTGTAGTGGATGCTTTTAATGCTGAAGATGATAATATTAGTGAATTGGGTGTCCTTCTCTCTGAATGTCTTTATATTAGAGGTTTAAGTCACAATATTAGTGTGATGTTTGTAAAGAGGTCAACTAACGGTGCAGCTTATGCTCTAGCTAAGGCGGCTTGTTTTCATGTTAACCATACACATTGGCATACTGCTCCTTTTTTAGGAGTTGTTCTTGCTAATGATTTGATGATTTAATAAAGTTGAGTTTGTTTTGCTTCAAAAAAAAATATAAGTTAATTGATTTTATGTTACATAAATTCAACTCCATTTCTATGTATCAGATAAGACTAGGCCCAACATATAAGTGATGTAAATTAAACCTTAACATAAGCCAATTAATTTTATGTTACTTGGATTCAACACCGATTTGATTTTGTTTACGTGGATTCAACCTTGATTGATTTTGGGGAAAAGGTCCAAATATGACCCTAATGTTTAAGCCAATTCTCACATAAACACTGAATGTTTTTCGAGGTCCGTTTATGCCCCTCATGTCAACAAATTCAGTACATTTAAACACACCTGCGTCACAGTGTTAACTCCACCGTTTCCAATGCTGATGTGGCTTGTGTGTGGGACCCATTTAATCAATAAAGAGATGTTAAACATGAAAAGTGGAAGAAAAAAAATGACAACATCACTATTCATCATCTTCTTCTCTTCTCTTCTTCTTATCAAAACCTAAATCCCCAATTTCAGAAACCTGAAAACCTAAATTCCAAAATTGAAGAGAAGTAACCAATTAATGATGAGAGCATCATCATCTTCGTCGACAGCAATGACATCAAGCAACAATAGACGATCTCAATACGAGTATGAGGGGCCTGTAAAGTATTGTGACTGTAGCATTAGAGGTTATAGACTGAAAGCTTCTTTAAAGACATCATGGATTGATGAAAATCCGGGAAGAAGATTTTTTCAGTTATCGCAACTATAGTGTAAGTTGTGTTTAAATTTTTGTTAATGGTTTTGGTGAATGATTATGAGATAAAACTAGCTATTAAGATGCTTTGTTGTGATTATTTATAGATGGATCGAAATAAGAATGTTGGTTGTGGGTATTTTGAGTGGTATGATGGACCTATGAATGAAAGGGCACGAATTTTGTTGAATGAGCTTAAGGAGGAGAGAAAGTTACTCATAGTAAAGAAGAGGGAGTTCAGTAGGATGACAAGGCACAACAATGATATTGATGTTGCTGATTTATGGTCAGAGATAAGGGACCTAAAGGAAGCTTGGCTAATGAAGGCTGAAGAGTTAGAAAAAGCTTGTATATATATCACATATGTATCAAATCCCATTTTTTCCACTCACCAACCAACAATTAATATCCAAAACTCTTTTAGATATTATTGGTTAATAGATAATTAAGTGGAAGATGACATCACCTTAATTCCACATGTCAAGCTTAATTAACTAATATATAAGTCACTAATATTATTAGTGGAGGATGTAGAGAATTACAAAAAATCTCTACATTGACTTATATATATATTTGTTAATTAATTATTTAATAATATTTGATTTAATGAAAAATCAAATATATATCAAATAATGGACATGGGCTATAGCAATGGGTCAACTCTTGACCCAAAGCCCATTCCATAATTATAAGTGGACTTAGACAATACATATGGGCTTTGTCTTTCAATTGGTTTAATCTCTAGCCCAAAACACTTTTAGGCCATTAATCCAATTAATTAAGAAACAAACATATATACATTATTAATTTAATATCTCATATTAATTAAGCATAAATTAATAATAAAACCTTTCTTTGAAATTAGATTTCATGATATGCTAGAATCATTGCATT
>CATIWK010186413.1:0-27147 GCA_949634005.1 Mallotus japonicus
AAAATTAAATTTTAAGTCAATTATCAAGTCACTATTTATATTAACGAATAAATTTGGTCATTTTTTTGAAAATTATATCACTTTATTTTAAAATTTTTAAAAATTTAAGAAAAATTTTAAAAAATTATTTTGTATGTTGAAAAACTTTTAAAATTTAATAATTAGGTTATATGTATATTTCTAAAATAAATTATCAATTTTATTTGTTAGTGTCCGTTAAAATTAGTTTTTTAATTAGTTTATAGGACTTAATTGTACCAAAAAAAAGTTATAGAATTTGATTGTAATCAAAAAGTTCCAAAATGTCTCAAGTTTCAAAACAGAAGTTCCAATAGGGCAAAAAAAAAAAATATAGGGTCCAATGTGCTCCTAGGTCAAAAATCCAAGGTGCAAATTGGACCTTTCCCCAAAAAGAAATTTAAAAATAATGAGAAGAAAAAATTAAAAAAAGTTTTATTATTTGGACTTTCTAAAAGAATTATAATGATGGATTATTTGACTATTATTTTGTATTCACTAAGGGTTTATAAAAAATTTTACATATTATATTTTTTTGAGAATATATATATATTATTGAAAAATTTAGTGGAGGCAAAGTGAAAAAAACTTATAATGTATTAAATTTTTTTTTTGGGGCAGTGGGGGCAAGTGCCCCCATTGCCCCCCCCCCCCTCCTTAAATCCGCCCCTGGTCCCACTTGTTGCCTTGTCACCTGCCACGTATGAATAAAAGTAATAAAAATGAGTTAAAAGACAAATATACCCCTAAACTTTTCTAAATCAAAATTTTCTTTTCATTTTTTGCCTCCTTGCGTCTCTGCACTGTGCACAGGTCTCTCTGCACTAGCTTGGCTCTATCTTCCCAATTAACATGCTCTCCACCATTATCACTCTCTTCTCCAATCTTATCTTCTTCTTTTTTTCTGTTGTGAGTGTATTAAGCTACCAAACCAAACCACCCATTAAGAAACATTGAAAAGGGAGTAAACTTTTTGCTCTTGGCTTGCTTCATTTTGAGAAAAAAAGAAATGGGTTGTGCTTAGTCTAAAGTGGACAATGAGGAATCGGTGTCAAGATGCAAAGAAAGGAAAAACTTTTAATGAAGGAAGTTGTTGTTGCTAGGAATGGTTTTGCAGCTGGTCACTCTGGTTTCACCATCTCCGCACTTGATGCAGACAGTCCCACCAATGCCAGAGGCAAAGAACATGACTTGGGATTATTTATTTATGGTGGATAATAATAGAAATGAGACTACTTTTAATAGTGCTGGAAATGGGAAAGTTTGATTTGCTGTAGTTGATAATCATAACAATGTTGTTGAAATGGATGGGATTGAGCCTAAGACCTTGAGAAATTAGTCAAACATATCTATGGCTTTTGGATTTCTATTTAAATTCTGCGTCTTTTTTCGATTGCAAAAAGCTT
Source organism: Mallotus japonicus (assembly GCA_949634005.1). Taxonomy (NCBI): domain Eukaryota; kingdom Viridiplantae; phylum Streptophyta; class Magnoliopsida; order Malpighiales; family Euphorbiaceae; genus Mallotus; species Mallotus japonicus. The sequence goes on from CATIWK010186413.1 coordinate 1,425, forward strand.
CATGCAAAGATTCTGAAGGTAGGTTTTGATAGAGAAACTGTTTTGTGTGATAAGCATATTGATTTTTACATTGCAGTAGGTGATTTGGATAGTGTAGTTAAGGTTTCTGATAATATGCCCAGTAGAAGTTTGATGACATATAATAAGGTATTATTTGGTTTTGGCGGCAAAGAAAATGAGCAACAAAATATTGGGTCTCTTTTCGCAAATGGTAGAGGACGGTGCAAATCCAAGTGAAGTCACATTGGTAGTGTTTTAAGGGCTTGTGGAAGTGGTAATGTTGCTTTTTGGTATGTTGAGAAGATTCATGGATAGCTATGATTGCAGGGTACACACTACATGATTTATCTCAAGCTCTTAAACTTTTTGAAGAAATGCTACACCATGGGATCCAATGAGACAACATCAGTTTTTCAAGTGCTACAAGTGCATGTGCTGGTATTCAAGCACTGAAGTACTGAACTAAGGACGACAAATACATGCTCAAGCATATATCTCTGGTTATTCACAAGATCTTTTAATTGTTTTTAATTTAGAAAGTTTAGGGACATGTTTGTCTTTAACTCATTTTTTTATTATTTTTATTCATACGTGGCAAGTGACAAGGCAATAAGTGGGACCCAGAAAAGTCCAGTCACTACTCCAGTAGGGCAAATCCGACCTGATGCACCAAATTAGCTATGAATTTTATAGTTGAGACACCAAAATAGCAAAAATCAAAAAGTTGAAACACCAAAAATACAATTTTCCCTAAATTTTAAAAGTTAAGGGGTATTCAATCATAACTTTTAAAAACTTTTTTAAAAGTTATGGTGTATTCAATAATGACTTTTATAAACTTACAAAAAGTCTATAAAAGTTAAGGGGTATTCAATTAAAACTTTTAAATAGTTAATAAAAGTAAACTATTCAATAGTTAATAGCATGTTTTCAAATGAAAGCACCGTGTTTTCACTTTATATTTTTAATGAAGAAAATTTTTGAAAACAACAAAAACTTGTTTACCACTTTTCTTTTAAAATTGTGAAAATGGTAAAAACAGTTTGCAAGTGAGATTTTAGTGAAAACAGTCAAAATAAACACAAATTTCTATTTTTTGTTTTCATTTTGAAAATTTTCTAGAAAACTGAAGTAGTTTTCTACAAGTAAACACATAGCTTTGTAAGAAGCAAAAAAAATGGAAGGAAATAACCAGCATGTATGGGTTTGTTGAATACTTCTTCTTCATTCACTTTTAAACGAGAACAAGAAAAAACCATAAAAATGAAACGAAAAAAAAATAAAAACGAAAAATGGAGAGTTAAGCGTGAAAAAAAAAAAACACACGGGCTGTAATTTTGGTCAAATACAATGATAGCTGTAATTTTTTCTTTTTATAGCTGTAATAATATATGTAGGGGTGGGCAACTATCATAATTTTTTTAAAAAAATTTACAGTTTTACTCGTTTTTTCCCATAATATAAGAAATAAGATTTTAATAATTTGTTGTGCTCAACAATGTTGCTGGTTGCGAAATAAAATACTAGGCCGAAGAGCCTAATAATAATGTTGGACTGAATAATTGGAGATGGTCTATCTTTAATTAATAACTTTTAACTATTTTATATTAGTATTTTTAGGGTTGGTTTAAAATTACTAGGGGTCCTAGGCAATTTTTTTTATAAGATATCAAATCATTAATTTAATTATTTTTAAATATTAATTATTTTTAAAATAAAACAGTGTTAAAATCAAACAAATTAGAAAATAATTTAGCATTAACATTAATAAATTTTTGTGAAACTTTTTTATTGAAAATTAAAAGATAGGAAAATTGAAAGTTATAAAAATTATCTAACAAATAATTTGTCAAAAAAATTGATAAACAAGGAGATACAACTAAGAAAAATAAGAAAGAAAAATTTAAATATGAAATATTTATATTTTTACAAAATTAATTAAGAACTTTTTCTTTAAATTAATGAATATAATTAATAAAATCATGTTAAAAAAATAAATTTTCTATTAAAATTGTCACTTTATTACTTCATTAAAAATTTTCTTTTATCACCATTAAATAAAATTTATTTCACATATTTAATAATAATTATTTGTAAACTAAAATTTAATTTGTAAAAAAATAAAATGGTTAATTTTTTTACAAAATATAATAGATTAAAAATTATTTTAACATATTTTTGGATAAAATTTATAAAAATATTAATTTAAAATTTTTTACATATATTGAGCCGGCACTGAGTATTTTTGAACTCTATGAAACCCAAAAGCCGAATGATAATGTTACACCATGATGAAGGGTGTGTTAGATTGGTTTTACGTCCTAATTAACAAAAATTGATACCTGAATCATGGATGAAAGGCAAAAGTACAGCAAAAGGGAACAGCCCAACAGAAGTTAGTGTTGGAAGAGCTATAAACAAATCCATCTTACTCATTTGAGTCATTTCTTGGGTTTGATGTACCATTGGTACTATAACTTTGCCCCATATTTCAAAATAGTACCAGATTTTTAATTTTTTTCTTTTCAGTACCACAAGTTCTATTTTTTTTCTTTTCAGTACCACAAGTTCTATTTTTTGTTTCAGATTAAAATACCTCAAACATATCCGATCAAAATTAGCATACGTGGCAGCCGGAATAAATATATTTTTAGTATATTCGCCATGTAAATATCTCATTAAACAGTCTAATCATTTTGTTTGTCTCATAAAACAAAATTTGCTTGTGGGACCCATAAAAATAAAATTTTAGCAAATTTAATTTTATGGAGTCCACAAGATTATTAGACTGCTTAATTGGATGCTTACATGGCGAATATACAAAAAAATACTTATTCAGGCTGCCCCATATGCTAAATTTGATCGGAAATCATTAAGGGACTATGATATGAAACAAAATAGAAATTAAGGGACAAAAAAAAATAAAAATCTGGTACCATTTTAAAACATAGATCAAAGTTATAGTACCGTTTGTGCTTTAAACCCATTTTTTTTCCTTAATCATAATAGGTTTTTATAAAATTAAAAGAAAAATTATATTACAAGTACAATTCTCATTATATGTTATGTGATGTTATGATAAAAAATATTAAAAAAAAAAAATTCTAATATATATATATATGAAAGTAATCTTAAGGAGGAAGTCAGAGTGAGGTTTTCAACCAAACCATCAAAATCAAATCGAGAAATAAAAACCCTCTCTTTCTCTATTTTGCTTTGCTTCATCAATCAAATTCGAATTAACGTTCTCCTTATTGAAAGCTAAGAATGGATCTCAATGCTCCTCACCAGATGGGTACTACTATCATCGGCGTCACCTATGACGGCGGCGTCGTCCTCGGTGCCGACTCTCGCACCAGCACTGGTAACTTTTATTGTTGTTGCTGTTGTTTCAATCGAATATAAAGAATTTGAATTTAAAGTTAGAAGAAAAAGAAGATTGAGCAGAGCAGTGTGCGCGCGTTTGACAAAATTTGGTCTTTTTTGGTTTAGGGATTTATGTAGCAAACAGGGCATCTGACAAAATTACTCAACTCACTGACAATGTCTACGTTTGCCGTTCTGGATCGGTATTATTTCCACATCTCTCTCCGTTTTGCTTGCAATTAATTAAATAAATATATTAGAGTTGTTGTTTTAATTTGAACATGGTTTTCGCAGGCTGCTGATTCCCAAATTGTATCCGATTACGTGCGCTACTTTCTTCATCAGCACACGTGAGTGCTTATACTCTTCTTCCACTCATTCAGTCTGAGCTGTTTTAGCTTTCCCTCTGTTTCCTCTTTTTGCTATTCTCTTTTCCTTCTTCTTGATGTCATTTAGTCTGCAATTTTGTTGCTATGAGGATCCCCTGCTTTCGCGTCACATGTAGCATATAGATTGTTGACCTCTCCTTTGATTACTGTATTGCAGCAAGTGGGCTCAAATTTCATATTCATATTCTTTTTATTTTTAATGTTTTTTCTGCTTTTGTCGATTCAACCTACTTACAGTTCTCAGCTGTTCTTCTTTTCAATTGAAGATTGGAATTTTCCACTTTGGGTGCCACTTAACAAGTTCCAAGCACATTCATTATTGTTGCTCTAGCTGCATTTCTCATGCCTTCTTTTCCCTTGCATCTGTGCATTTTTTTAATCATCAATTATATGTACAGGACACAGCTAGGGCAGCCTGCAACCGTCAAAGTTGCCGCAAATCTTGTCAGGCTAATTTCTTACAACAATAAGGTTAGTGTTTGCCCTAATGATATATGATACAAAGATGCCGTCAGTTTGCTGATTTGTCTTGCTTGATATTCATTCTTGCATGAGCTCTATGAACGAAAGATGAAGATAAAGGGGATTCAATTTTGCTCCTAGATTTGATTGATATGTATTCTTTCTCTAGCTGTTGTGCCTAATTTGAGTTTTCATGTTCAGGCTTGACTTCTGATTCTCTGAATTTTGCAGAACATGCTGGAAACTGGCCTGATTGTTGGTGGATGGGACAAGTATGAAGGTGGCAAAATTTATGGAATTCCTCTTGGAGGATCAATAATAGAGCAGCCTTTTGCTATTGGAGGTATTTCTTCTCCCTCTAGTCTGGATCAGGATAATGCACATTAGTTTCTTGACTTAGCTTCGTTAAGTTATCAGGGCCTGTACATTTCGGTTGAGATGATTTGGTCTCACTTGAGGTTTTAGTTCTTCTTGCCTTATATCTGGTGAAAAGTTGTGAGTATAAGGAATATTCAAATTTGAAGGGATGAGGATGAAATAACTTGTTAAATTATCTTTATTTGGAGAAGTTTTGGTTGGCGTTCTTTATGGTTGGTAAACCTCTATTGCATGAGCCTGTGTAGTTAGGCTTTCATATCCAAAACTTTTTTTTTTTTTTAGGCCTTGAAGAAATTTGTTAATGGTGGAAGAGGTTTGCTGTTAGTATGTCAAGCATCTGTAAAGCTATTATGTTGGACTTTGCTGGTTTCTGTTCTGATCTTAGCATGTGCAGACATACATGCAAAGTGCAGACACATACAGAATAGTACCAGAGTAATCCCACACTTGTTAGCACACCATACACATGCACAAACTACAGATGCTGATGACTAAATCTAAAGGGTTCTTGTTCCAAAAATAAATAAATAAATAAGGGTTTATTTACATATGACCTGTGCAGCTATTGACTAAATCTAAAGGGTTTTGGTTCAAAAAAAAAAAAGTTAAAAAGGTTTCTTTACATATGGCCTTTGCACTTGTCGGGACACTTAAGTTTGATCCTAATGCTTTTGTGGTCTGTCTACTTGTTCTTAATTAACAATATTATCCCTAGATTTTGAGGGCAGCTAACGCAATGTTCGATTTCGCAGGATCTGGCTCCAGTTACTTGTATGGATTCTTTGATCAAGCATGGAAAGAAGGAATGACAAAGGATGAAGCTGAGGTATGTAGTAGTTGATGAATGCAATTGAAACAATAGTTAATCCATTGGAATGAGTTATGGTGAATGAGCCTGGACAATTGATAGGACTTGATTGGGGTTATGACTTGTGAAGTCATACGTGTTCAGAACTCTTTATTTTACGTCTACTGGGGAACCTTTTAGTAGTAGATTTGGAAATTTAAAATGTTTTAGTCGTCTTTCTTTCATTTCTTTCTTCTGCATGAGAATTAATTGTTTTTGCTGGAGGAATATGGGCGACAATGTATGATGTTTCTGTTAAAGTGGTTAGGTTGGTTAGCCAAACAAGAAAGAAAAATAATTTGATTTGTGCTTCAGCTTGAATTTTAACTGGATTTTGATTTTTTCTTGCAGCAATTTGTGGTGAAGGCAGTTTCTCTGGCCATGGCAAGGGATGGTGCTAGCGGTGGTGTTGTTCGAACTGTCACTGTAAGATCTCTGGGATGGTAGTGTAGTGATTAAGAAATCTTAGATTAGAGTAGAGTGGAGTGGAGTAGAGTAGAGTTGTTGCTGTTTCTATTGCACTCAATGCATTTCGAAATTTAACATGAATGTCTCTATGATGTGATTGTTATGCAGATTAACTCAGAGGGAGTGACAAGAAACTTCTATCCTGGTGATGAACTTCCGCTGTGGCATGAAGAGTTGGAGCCACATAAGTCGTTGTTGGATATACTAAACGCCTCTAGCCCTGAGCCAATGAACATATGAGAGAAGTGATGATGATCTGTGGCCGTGTTTTAGTATTTTCATCAGCAGATAGCCCCTGCTACATTTGATTGTATTACTTGTGGATTTTAGTTGTGAATCTGGGAAGGATTTTTTTTTTTTTTTTTTTTTAAAAAAAAAGAAACTATCAATAGCGTAAATTAAGATGCTGAACTTGAATGTGATTGGTATCTGAGATGAGAGTGGGTCTCTTTTATTTTGTTGGGTATCAATCATATTATGCGTGTGTTGGTGGTTATTCTAAAGTGGTAGTGATGTCTATATGCTGGTGCTGGAGTGTACGTTAACACAGAAAGGAAGAGCACAGCATATTTTGAACAAAATCCCCCATTATTGGCATTGGCAATGAGCAGTGGAATTATTGGAGGATCTGAATTACGCTGTAGATGTACTACGTGGCCTAGAACATATGCTTTTATTGTGTTTTAAAAGATCCTTAAACATTTATTTGAGATAATATAGAATTTTTTTTTTTAAAAAAAAGAAAAGTAGAATTGATGTTTGAGGGTTCGACATTGTATTAAATAAATAATTAAGGATTAGATGTGTATCAAATAAACATTTAAGAGTCTTTTAAAATACAATAAATATAGAGGGCTTAATAAAATAAACCATAAAAAATAAACCATAAAAGTTTGAGGGTCACGTAACGGGTTTTTTTCTATTTAAATAACTAAAGTTTTGAAATACCAGCTAATAGTTTGATGCTTCCTTATTGTTATTATTATTATTAAATAATTGAATAAGATTTGAAGTTTTTTCTGTAATTGAGCAAAAGAGAACATCTTAGTAGAACAGACATGTATATGAAGGGCACAAATACAGAAAAATAGCTTCTAATTGATGTATTTAGGTGGATAGTGCAGATATGAAAAAATGAAAATATAAATACAAAGAAATAACTATTAATTGAAGTGGTTATGGAAAAATACCTATTAATTGAAATGTTCATGCATCATAGATGAACATTATTCTTTTGAACAAGTAAAAAGGAAGATTATACAACTTAATCTTTATTATAGTATATATTTTAAGATTTTTTTTTAAAAAAAGAAAGTATCTCAATGATTATAGTAAGCTAAAATTGTTCAAATTAAAATAAAAATAATCTCGTGCAAAAAAGAAAATCATATATTTTTTTTTCTTAAAAAAAAGGGGGAAGTTGGAGTGGGGGAGGCGCGGTTAATGACACAAACTCATTTGTTTTTGTTTATTGTATATAAATAAAAAAATAAAAAAAAAATAAATAGAAGAGGAGAGGAGAGGAGAGGAGAGAAAAGAAAAGGCGGAGGATTGAAGTTTGTAGGGAGAGAAGGATGAGTTGCATAAGCAGTAGTTTTGAAGCTCACAGAGTGTTTGTGTATGGAAGCCTACTGGCTGACGACGTGGTTCGCGTCCTCTTGAAACGCCTTCCTCAATCTTCTCCTGCTATACTCCATGGCTTGTGCGTCTGTTTCCTTTATTTATTTGTTTTAGATTTATCTTCTGATTTTGATTTTGATTTTATGTTTTATGAATTTTTACAGTCATAGATTTAGCATAAAAGGCCGTGTTTATCCTGCCATTCTACCTGTCCCCCACAAGCAAGTCACGGGCAAGGCAATAATTGTTCTTTTCTTTTTATTTTTGAGATTATCTATGTATGCAGATGGCGTTCGTAAAATCTTAAAAATGAATATAATATACGATTATGATGATCAGGTATTATTTGGGATCAGTGATGATGAATTAGAAATTTTGGATACGTTCGAGGACGTCGAGTATCAAAGGACATCCGTTGAGGTTTCTTTGATGATGGTATCTTCCATTCTTTTTATTTATATTTATTCTTCATTTCATTCTCTTCTCTTCTGTTTAATCATTTCTCCTCTGCTCTGTTCTGTTATCCAACAAAGAACAACGACAAGGACAGGGACTGTGAGGCTTCTTCTCTCAAATTACAGGCTCACGCTTATGTTTGGTGCAACGCCGATGATCCTAACTTGTTTGGAGACTGGGATTTTCAGGTCTTTCTTCTTCTTCTTCTTCTTCCTTTTCATTGTTCAATTCCAATTCGCTCTTATTTCTCCTTTTGATTTTTTTTTTTAAATTTGTTTTAAAAATTGAATCGAATAAAGGAATGGAAAAGAGCACACATGAGTGATTTTGTCAAGATGACTATGGGTTTCGTGGAAGAGCTGGAGCTCCCTGAGCCAAAGCCTCGAGTCTCCACTTATGAATCCTTCTTTGACCAAGATACCTCTACTACTCCCGCGCCTTAGAACAACTTTGTTACTCGATCGCTCTGCTACTTCTCCGACGCCTTACAACAACTTTGCCTCTTGCTTTTTATTATTATTATTATTATTTTAAAATTTACATGCACCTTTTCACTCTTACTATTAGTATTTACTACTATTCTATTACTACACAGCTATTACCAATAATAACAATAATAGTGGTAGCCAAGCCATCCGATTATAACAATAATAGTAGGTTCAATTTCCTTAGTTTGCAAACGTAATTTATTATTATTATTTTTTTTTTTGACCAAAGTTGGGGGAGGGGGAGGGTGGGTCTCGAACCCGAGACCCACCCAATGTCCCACAGCAGCCTGGCCATCAGGCCAGGCTTGCGGGGGACAACGTAATTTATTATTTATTGCTAGTAAGCTAAATTTCCTATATGAATAAAATTCAATCTGTAACATTTGTCATTCTCCTCTCTTTATACGAGTAAGGAGCAACGTCAATACTCCATACATTTATTATTTTTCTTTACCGTCTTCCGCATAATGTAAATAGTCAGGATTAGCTTTCACACGGCCCATAATGGGAGCCCTTTCAGAAAGCTACTACCATTATTTGAAAACTCTAAGAAAGTAACTACATAATAATTTATCAATATACACAAAAATACTTTACTTCTTTATACGAGAGATGATCAATTTTATTAATTGCCACAGCCCAATACGGCATGAATTATATATAAATATCGTTTCTTTAAATGCTCAGCAGCAGCAGCACCACCACAAATATTCTTTTAAAAAGAGATGATGCGGCGACGAATTCTCAGATGTCCAAACTTCGCTGCCCCTGGAGATGAGCCCTCAAAAATAAACGGCAAATACCCAGTTGCACCTTTGTACCTCTGCTGAATCTGCAATATTCACATGGCAAACAAATCTGCTCAATCTACTCATGATTCTAAAGCATGCAACAGTTAAAATTCTACAAAGTTATCTGATTGGCAGGGGAAATAAATACCCAACTACAGCACGTTAGACAAATCTGCAAAATCACACACATCCACCAAAATCCAAATCCAAAATACCAGGACTCTTTGTACCTCAAAAATTTGTTGGCTGCTGCGTAGGGAGTTCCTACCAACTACACAAACTGTTCCACCACTTCCCCCACCAGTTATCTTCGCCCCATACAATGTCCCATCTTCAGATTTAGAGGATTTGTTGTGCTGCATTTCTTGTACCAGTCGCACAAGCCTGTCGGTCCCATCAGAGCCAAGTCCACAAGCACTGTAGCTGTAATGACACTGCAAAACAAGTTTTTTTTTTTTTTTTTTTTTTTTTTTTTTTTAAGAATAACAAAACAAGTAGTTAGTTGTTACCCTTTGTCCCTTTTTCATCGTTACACACAATCATACATCATTCTCGAATAAATAAAGTATTATTCTTGTCTACATTCAAGTCAGAAATGTAGTATCATACTAAATTCAAGGATATGGTAGCTGCACATATACCCTTGGTCAACTGAAACAACATCCATCAAAGAACCAAAATTCCATCGAGTAAATAAATTGTTATGTATATCCCTACTATTCATCTTGCAAATAAGGACAACAGTACCAAAACAATTATTTTCATCACATGATTTCAATGAAAGTAAGTCTGCCTTCATCAGAATCTGGGATGCTGGCCATTAATAAAATTAAAAAATGCAACAGTATTGAAAACAAGAGTCCTTAAAATACCTGATATAACAGTTCTCCCAGAGCTGTAAGTTGCTCATCTGAAGTTGTAGAAGATAGCAATGCTTTGAAGGCCTAACATCAAGTACCAAAGGTAACCAGAACACTTTAGCATATATGTCTATAGATAACTTCAATAAATTTACTCCAAATATTTCAAATTTCTGAATGTTCAAATAAATCATATGAATCCGTATCACTGACCTTGACCCGGAAGTTTTCATAGATAGGATGTTTAGCAGGTGCTCTCACCCCATATGTGCGCTTTGGATCAATAACTGTGACAGGATCGTTATGATCAGCGTACTTCTCTAAAAATGCCTCACCAAGAATAGATTCAGGAAGTATCTTAGTATACAGAGCTTCATATCTGTAAAATGAGATTTCACATGAAAATCAGAAGAAATAAGAAATTATTTTCATTATAAATGGTAGTAAGATAATATAAAATAGTCTCATTAGGTAAGATTGAAACAATATTGAACAGCTAGTCAATGTGCTCTTTTACAATATCCTGCAACATCTTACAACCTCAAATGTGATATGTGATAATTCCTACCAAGAGCATGCCTTACCTGTGTGGTGACAAGTTGCATAAGTAATCTAATGAAGCCTCAGATTCAAGTAGTTCAACTCCATCATCCTCCAATTCATCAACAGTAGACCCATTAACACCAGGCAATGACCTAGATAACAGAGTAGATGCTGTAGACTTTATCATCTTTCGACCCATGAAGGCACCAATTCTCACTGACCCATAGTCCGCACCACCAATACTGCAAAAGCATAATGATAATTAATTAAGAGTTTGAAATGCTATGATATAATAAGAAAATCATTAGTTTTAAAAAATTCAGTGATTCTTTAACAATTAACAACTTTTTACATAGTATGATTATGAATCTCGACAATGAGAATGAGCCAATGACTGGCAAGAACAACATTTTAGAAAAACAAAAGATAGAAAAAAGACGTTGACCCTATGTCAAAATAAAATTTTCAACATGAACAAGAAAATATTAATTTCTGCAATATTAGTAACACAAGTTCAACTTCATAAAGGAATATTAATTTTTGTACTTGGAAAGCACAAAACATTGGCAAAATAGAAATAAAGAATTAAGAGATCAAGTACCTGTGGCGTATCCCAGAATCAATTCCCCAGAATCGAATATGGGTAGGAATTTCTACGAGACCAATTACCTCAGCAGGCTGCATAAATAACAAGGCAAAACCTTTGCATCATTTATAAACACATCTAAAGGACCATTAGCAGAGAAATTGCAAGTAACATTTATGTCATATACCTGACAAACCATTGCAAGAAGTTTGTTGGCTTCACCACATACTGAAGTCATCTGGTCCATTACACCACACGGAGCTCCAACAATGTGATTCTCCACCTATATGGCATTTCATAAGAATTAAATTATCTATGTAACTTGCATAAGTTAAAAAAGAAATTCCACAGATAAAAACTATCAAACCTTTTGGCAGAGCAAAGCCATATCTCTTGGACTGATGTTTAATCCTGTAAAAGAATAGATTATCATTAAAGTGAAAAATTTCCTAAATATCAGATGGGTGCAAGTTCATGGAGTGTCAAGTTCCATAAAATAAGTTAAAATAGCTGAATTAAAATTAAAAGTGAAACTAGAACTTTGCTTAAAATTCAAGGCATCATCCCAAAAATTTATGAAGTCACTAGCACAAATCATGAAATGTAACAAATTTTCATGTAAGTTTGCTATGTTTGCAGAATAGTAGCTTCTACGAGCTACTTTCCTGGCTAAAACAAAGAATGACTCTAAATTAAAACTTTGAACATCAATTTAAGCGCTGTCTGACTGATGGTGGCCATTTAGATACTATGCTCTATCAGAATATCAAAATGATAATACTTGTTGCCAAAAAAGGGTAATCACCATGAGCCGCAGCTATAGCAGACATGCTAGCAACCTCTACAGATGCAGAAGAAGATACACCTTTCCCTTCTGGAACTGCAGAAGAAACCTGGATAATAGCATAAGGAATTAATTCAGAGTGCTTAACCGTGTCAATAAATTATAGAATATGGATATATTATGAATACAGAAACGTGATACTATATTTGACAAGCTCTTGCATCTTCAAATCACATCCCTCTTTCAACAAATTCAGTTATTCATTGGAAAAGGGTTACCTAGGGTAATCTATTTTGAATGAATACCCATGTCAAAATTTTCCCATAATTTGACAGATATTTATTAAAATCTTACCATAAGCGCTTAGCAAAGTAGATTTTAGGGTTTCGTTAAAATGAAGCTACTTATCTGAATCTCTATGAAACCAGGCTAATACTGCTATAATCATAAGAGAGCATCATACTTCATTGTTCATAGCCTTCCATCTTTCCATCATCAAAAGAATTTAATTTTCCAAGCAGGCAATTGTCTGTTTAAACTTACTGCTTTATTTTTGTATATGTCCTTCAAAAGGTGAGATATGTACATTTCTAATTTGATGCTGCATGCTTGGGTATGGCCTATCAGATTCATAGACTGACTGAAGCTTTCCATAAGAATATATGCCATTTCACTAGCCATTTTTAAAGAAATCAAAACACAGAAAAGGAATTTGAAGAAGCCATTTTACTAGTAGTATTTCCAAAAGGACAAAAAGATAAGAAAAATATATTGATCCATTTTTCCATATAAACTCCAGTTCTATCAATTATAGAGAAAGAAAAGGAAGTCGCGTATTAAGAATCAGACAATTATTAACATATCTCAAAGAAGAAAGAATGCATATTGTACCAGCATGCTGATACTGTCTTCAAAGCGTACACCTAGTTCCGTCATCAAAACAAGAATTGTCCCTGCAACATAAGCTGCCCACCTAAACAAGAACCCACATGAGTAAAACATAAAGTAGTAGTTACATCCAAAAATAAAAAATAAAAACCTACTTTTGGGATGGATCTTGGGCAAAATATTTCCTAGCTTTCTCATATGACATTGGTTTGTTCCCATCCATAAAATCAGATAGATCCATGTCAAAAGTTGGACCACGGTTGCTTAACTCAGAACCATAGGATACCTAATGAAACCATACATAAAGATAAACAAACATTAATCTGCATGAGTCATGTTAGACTGCAAGACCTACAAAGACCATGCAAACTATTTTGAGCCAAATCTTGAAGGAAGCAATGGATGATTGAGTCAATTGCATTCATCAGACTTCAAGTGAAAAATAATGATTTTGGATCTTAGGTATCATTGTCAAATTGATACAAACTTTGTCAACATTCTGTCTTCAAAATGAAAGATTGACTTAAGGGTTGGATATAAAGGAAGTGCTATGTAGAATGAAAACAACAAGATTTCACTTTCAGGACTTACAATTTGCAGAACAGGTGTGGGTCTTTGTCCTTTTGCACTTTGTCGAGTCTGGGCATGCTTCCAGAGCCTGTGTTTACTTGGATTATTCCTTTGAACAGCAGCATGGCAAGCTTCCCTTATAGGCATCTATGAGAAAGATAATAGAAGGATATGACATGCCAGTTAGGGAAGGGTGAGAGAGAGGTGGTGGTGTTGTCTTGGGACTGGTCAAATAATCCGATTTGAGAGAGAAGGAATATATGAGCTGAATAACATTACATGTGAGGTGAAAGGAGTTGCAAAGTTCTCTAACAAATAATCCTACGGCATACTTTGAAGGTGTAAATGTGCTTCACCGTGGCAGTCAATCAAGATGAAAAATCTAACCTGCAAGACAAGACTTCCTGAATAATCAGCAATGCCTCCCATTATATCAAGCCTTCCAGGTGCTCTTGTTACAAAGATATCTTCCTGTCCAAATTAAAGATATTCCAAATTTTGAATCAGAAAAGTATAAACACAAACAAATGAGAAGGAATTATTTTAAGTTTCTGTTAAAATAACAAGGACTCTTATTGATGGTAAAGCAGTGAGAGGTTTGCATGAAATGCAACTAGTTTCCAGGCTTCAGTAATAAATTGAAAAGGCCAAATAAATTAACATCCAACTGGTTCTAATTGAGATAAAAAAAAAAAAATACCTCCCAGTTAAAAAGTCCTGCAGCAGCTTTATGCTCCCGCATCTGGCGCTTCTCGGTATTCTTTTCCGATTCATAAACAGGATCTAGCTCTGCTAAACTCTTTAAGAAACTCAAAGTATCTGAAAGACCTTGATGATCTCCACGAAGAATGTCAAAATCCTCAATGCATCTAGAAAATTTATTGAAAGATGTCAACAATGTGCAAAGTTAAATTTATCACCTTAAAAATGGTTATACAGCAGAGGACAAAACTCACAGGCTTTTTAAGGGTCCATTCTCATCTGTTTGGGCAACTGGTGACCCAGTAGATTTGCTTAGTTCATTTTCCGCATTTGCATACCATTCTGGAATGCTGACATCTCGTCCAGGAGCCCTTTGTAATTGATATCCAAGAATAATAGCATCCCTCAACCTCCTTGCGCCACTTAACTACATTTCAATTGTGCATAATAAAAAATGGGAAGGATGGTTATTAGAAACAATCAAATGTTAAGACATCTGAGAGTTCATCTCAATAAGAAAACCATGTTTAAGAATCTATTCACAGGACATAATATATATTGCCAAAAAAGCTTTGGCTTTTGTGTAGTTATAATATGAAGGCACCATCTTTCCAAATAAACACAACACCTACTAGAGGTGAGATAATAAGGCAGATTAAAAACAATGGAATCAGTCATAAGAATAAGTGGAAGACAGCAACCATTCGTGCTTTGAGTTAATGAGATAGGAAACTACAGCTTTCCATATGGCTTAATTCTACAAAGTTGAAGATTCTCTAGCATACAATTAACAGAATTTTTCTCCTCTTAATTAAAGCTGTAATGACTTTATTCATTCCAAAGGCAAAATTCTGTTAATGATGCTACCAAAAAAAGGTTCAATGATTGAGACCTAGCGCAACAATTGCAACAGATCATAAATACTTTATAGTAGTCAGCAGAAAACCTTTTACATGGACATATTTTCTCAAACAATAATAAAGTAGAAATATATCATTATAGCTTTCATTTATCCACTATGCAGAGGAACTACCTGCATGCTATAGCAGCAAGAAATACCTTTGACATGTTTCATCTACACACTTCTGTCACAGAAATTAAGACAAAACTGGCCTTTGCCTTAACAATACTAGTCAGTGCTAACATACATAAGAAGACAAAAAAAAAAATTTGTTTTGTGACTTGAAATAGAAAAGAAATTACCCACCTTATCTGAACCATAGTTTTTCCCAATAGCTGTCTCCTGTAAAATGTGTGCTGCCACCTTCATACAAAATAATACACCAATATCAAAGATGAGTAAAACTTGAAAAAATTATTCAAGAAATCAACCTGGAATTCAAAAATTAAGATACCTCGCCACCATTAATGCCTCCCTCATAGCATGGTTTCAGGCTAATTGCGCGTTCAAGGTAAGGTTTCCAATGACCTGTCAGTAAATCTCTCCTAATCATCTCAACACCACTCTGATAATGCTGTTCCAGAAAAAGGCATCCTTTCAATGTCAAAACCATGTGAATAGCAAGAAACAAGTGAAACAGAAAAGTAAGAAGCCATAAGGTCATGGGCAAGCAATTAATTGAACCTCGAGCATGTTTCTCAAAAAGGGTTCCTCATTGAAATAATCTCTTCGTACAAATACAAAAGGTAACTTGTATGCAAGGGCTTCACTAACAGTACCATATCCAATTTTTCCTGGAATAACAGGTATTTCATTAGCTTAACTTCCTAACCATTCAAAAAGATAAGGTGCAGAAATTCTCATGCATACCAAGCATGCAGTCTGATGCAGCAATGAGATCAGGTGTATAAGCATCTTTTGCAAGCTTTATGAAATTCGGTGGAAGCTCCTGGCTGTCAGAAGAACCACAGACCTGAATCAATAAACAATAGTTGATATTAACAAATGATTCATTGTATGGCATGAAAGCACATTTATGTGGTGATTATGCTAAGAAAGTTACCAGGCATAGCCAACCAGAAGGTAAGTACTCTTCCTTCAACTTCCACCCAGCTGGCTGCATGTGATTGAAAAAGGTTTGAAGTCAAACGTAGAATGGATTGGACTTGCTTAACTGGTTCATACAGTTGTTATAAGAGCAATTCAAATAAAAGAAAATGAAAATTGACAAAATGCACACAAACATTTCAAATTTAGCACAATTTACCTGTCCACCAAAATTAAGGATAACTAGCTTCACATCATCACTGATACCTAGTTCCTTTCTTACCTACAACATGAAATATAGAATAGCTACATCAAGAAACTACTGATGATATATCAGATAAATGAATAGCTTCAAAGTATTCCAATCTAAACCTCTTTGCGAGACTTGTGCAACCTCCTCACAACAAGAGGTACATCAATAACATCACGAAAAGCAGGCACTGCAAAGAAAAAATACATCACATCAACAATTGAATGGAATCCACAAATACATGAAGCACCAAAATTGAAACTGAAAGGGAAATACAAAGGAACCCTTTTCTTGATGATGTGTAGGAATCAACATACTTGGGCAATATCCTGGGAGGCGGATTAGGAATTCACAATGAGAATAATCCTCTGCTATCTGTGCCCAATTTCACCGGCATAATCAATTTTAACACAATCTCATATCACCTCAATCAAGAAACATCCAAACCAAAAGGCAGATAAAAGCAATAAGGACTAATAATTTTTGCCTCATTTATCAATTTTACAGATAGCAAACAAATTTAGAATCATTACAAGTTTTTGGCTATGAAAATTAGGGTAGGTACGGGAAAACCTAATCTTGTATCACCTCAGAAAACCTCTATTCGCCATGCCCCTCTCAGCTATCAGTCAATGATGATGCATTATCCAAACATTTAAAGAAAACAAAACAAAATATCTATATGAACTGTGCATGTGAGAAGAAAAGGCTATATTATGCCTGTATGAATATCAATGTATATAAAAATATGGAGGAGGTTGGTGAAAGGGCTATAAGGGAGTTCGCAGGGCATGCCATTAGCTATAGCTCCTACCATTAAACGAAGTAGTGTTTGCTGTTGGATAAGGGGCAGGTACTTGCTGAGATTGGAAAATTTGTCATCCTTACTAATAATGATGTACATAACAATAGCTAGACCAAAACAAATAAAATAAGGTATGGTCAGAAATTGTAAAGAATGACACCTATAGGAAAGTGTAAGATAAGATGGGTGATTGATAATAACCTGCCAAACTATTGAACGATGATGATATCCAGCAGCCATCACATACTCTGCATAGATAAAATCCCAACTGCAACAGTAACAAGACCAAGACAGAAGAGGTTCATGAAAATTTACTTCTTAATTACTTGACTGGATAAGCTGAAGCAACAGACAAAAACATTTGTGCCTGAGCCACCACACACACCCAAACTGTATGGGAGTCTAAAGCACCCACTTATGATCTAAGCAAAACTATGTATCTTTACCCTACATTAAAATCTCTCACTACACCAGAAGCATATTGTTTTTGTATTGAATTTTGAAAAAACAGGAAGTTTGAATTATTGTGTTCGATACTAAAAGTAAAAACGTCACATCTTAGAAGATCTATTTCAAGACAGTTGAAAAAGAAAATAAGAGAGATTAAGAAGCTCTGCTGGTCTAAGAATAAGAGAGGTAGCAATAATAAAATACCTAAAGTTGGTGACACAAACAGATCGAATTCCAGCATCAGCTGCGGCACGACAGGCAACAGGAACTACATCTGACACCTGATTTTGCATGAGGAGATATTAATGTGAAAATATATTTGAATTGAGACATATTCTTCATTGTTTAAGACTGAATTGGAATCAGCAAAAAAGAATGAGTAACAGAAAAAGGCAAATAAATACCACTAAGTCAGCTCTGATGGAGTTAAGCCACTCAATTTCTGTTGCCAAAATAGACTCCCGAGGTTTTACAGCAGTTTCTGAATACTACACACAAGGCAGAAAAAGAAAAGAAAAACATTAAAAAAGAGAAAGAAAGAGAAAAGTTGTTAGGACACAGGACAGGGACATTATATGGAAAGAGAAACTAGAACGCATCTAGGAATAGAAAAAATTAAAAAGGAATGGATAGGTTTTAAATAGATACCTTCTCTAGTGAAGCAAGGCGATCGACTGTCAAGGCATCGGCCTGAACTGCTCCGCAGTCCAACAGCACCTGCAAATCCATATAGAATTAAATATATTATAAGCTGTTCTAAAAACAGAAAGCAGGGGAATTAAGTAGGTTAATATAATATCAGACATTAAGGTTATGAATGGAAGCAGCAAAACTAAAAGTAGATACACGGGAGAGTGTTACCTTGCGGATGAAGAGGCGAGGGGACTGAATCTCGGAAGTGAAGACAAATTCGGGTGCACCGGTGACCACGTGCACATCATGGCCAGCTAGAATTAAGTTCCTCACGACCTATATATGCAGTATAAATTCACAATCTAGGAATTATGAACCGATCAAAATAACAATTGTGAAATAAAGAAAAAAAAACAGATAAAAGCAGTTATGTGTGATTGAAATAATGGAATGCAGATGCAGAGACAGCGATAAATTAGTAAAATCAGCAATTGATCATCATTCTGTAACAATCATGGAGGCTCTGATTTGCTCGTAAGCCAAACAAACACATAAGAGCGACATGGTTGAAATTGAGAGGCTGAATGTCAGTCATTAATTTTTGAATCGAACAATAATAATGAGGTAGGAAAAAAGAAAACCTCGACGACACGAGTGGCATGACCAAAACCATGGCCAGTGACATAGTAGACGAAGACCAAGTGTCTGCTGGAAGCTGATACTCCATCGCTCTCGTCTATTCTCATATTGTCTTCTCTTCTCGGCGTTGGGATTCTTCCTGTTGCTCTGTGCGATCAATGAAAATATTCAGGAGCAGGTGGCTAGCTATTACCGAAATTGTAGGATGGGGAATTATGATTATTATACAATTTACAGTTATAATTATATAAATAAGGAAAGTAGATTACAGATATTAAATTTGAAAATTAGAGAGTAGATTTATTTTTTAAAAAATAAAAAATAAAAACTGAAAATTGAAATTAGAGTGAATAGATTTTGGATAAAGAAGATGAGATTTAAAAAATCGCAAATACAACTCGTAATTCGTTTTGGGACACTGAACTGGCGTGGCGGGTAAACATCAGATCAAATTATGAGCGTTTAATTTTTTTTATTTTTATTTTTTAATCATTCGCTCTTGGTTGGGTCTTTCCTGGCCTTCCCTCTCCTCTCCTCTCCATGCTGACTAGACGCTGATTCAGTCACTTTTTTGATAACTACAACGACTTGCGTTACGTGTCTTCCTAACTTAACTAATATTACCCTTTTCGCTTTAAAATTAGCTCTCATTGTTTCAAATTTTAAACTCTTTTTTTTTTTTTTTCAAAAACGAAAATATATTAAATTAAAGAGAGGTGTTCCACAGGGTAATACAAACAGCTTCGTGTAAAAAAAAAAAAAAAAACAGCTTCTTGTAGGGAAGTTTACTTTTTTTTTTTTGTCAAGTACAAATTTTGGGAATGGGGTGGGTACGTGTATATAAGAGCACTTGATCATTTAATCAAGCATGCATGGACTTTGTAGGAAAGTTTATGAGACATTATAACCTTAGAAATCTGACGTAGTAAAAGCCTAAAAAAAATTGTTGTTCAAAAAAAAAAAAGCCTAAAAAATTAGGAATAATATTGATTGTCATTGATTCGCACATGAATAGCCGTCAAACAACCTTTTTATTAATTTGTTTAGTTAAAAAATACCCAGAATAATAAGTATTAATAATCGTTGATTCTTTTCTCAAAAAAAAAAAATCGTTGATTCTCAAAAAATATCCAAAAATTGAAGAAAAAATAGAATTCTCTATTAATATTAATCAAAACTGTCTCCAAAACACCCAAAAAAGACAAATAAATAGGGTTTAATACAAAATCCTAAAAGAAAAGAGCGAAAAGACCAACGAAACATAATAAAAGCAAACATGCTAATATTATATTTATATTAATTTCATATTAGGTTAATATTATATCCAAATTTAAAACTAAATTAGGTTAATATCACATTAGATTAATATCAAATATCACATTAGGCTAATATTAATATCAAAACATCAAAATTATCAAAACTACGTAGTTTTGTTTAGATGTATATTAGGTTAATGTTATAGATTAATATTATGTTAAAAATAAATAGGTTAATAACTTAATATTATATTTATATTAGTTTTGATAAAATTATGTTAATAGTATATTTATATTAATATCATATTAGGTTAATATTACATCAAAACTTAAAACTAAATTAGGTTAGTATAACTTAAAATTATAATAAATTAAATGAGTTTTAAATGGGTCGTGTCGGGTTGACACGACACGACACATTTAATTAATCGGGTTGACATGACATGACACGACACGTTTAATTAAACGGGTTGTAACGGGTTAACACGTCAATTCGTGACACGATCCATTTAAAATCGTGTCATAAACGGATCAACCCGTTTATGACACGAACCCGTTAAGTCCCAACCCTAACCCGCTAATTTTCCGTGTTGGACGTATCGTGTTAGCGTGTTATGACCCATTTTGACACCCTAGTTTTAAGTAGCCATAAACATCTTCTCCTCTCAAATTGTGCCGTCACAGACAATACGAGAATAGGTATAGATTTTGCTGATAAGTACGGGGCTGGAGTTTGGCTCTTTGGTTGGTTAACAGTGTCATAGAGATGAATGCAACTCCCTATATAATCTTCTCCCTATTTTCCCTATTCGCTACGATCTTCTTGTTCTTGCGGATCTCGTTTTGCAAGGCTAATACATCCTTTCCTTACTTCTTCTTCTTCTTCCTTTTTTTTTTTGGTTTAACAGGAATTAATTTAGTTCTCTTTAGTTAGATTTCTTTAAATATCGGACAGTGAATCAGGCAGCCTCTTTGCTAAAAATTATAATAATAGCTAAGAAGGTGTTTAACTGCTCGTAAAGCAATGTCTGTTGCTCTTCAGACTTGCTGAGTGTTTTCCTTGAAGCTGTTCTAGTAGGCACAAGTACAAATTTTTTTTATTTCTCCAGTCCGAAATAAGGTCATCATCATCAGGAAGAAACTTTGGTTGCAACAATCCATTTGAATGCAGACGATGAACGAATATATGATTAATGAAGTTAAAAGGGCTGGATTAACCATCAGGCATTTTTAAAACAATGGGTTATCTTAAAACATGGGGTTTAAAGCACAAACGGTACCATAACTTTGACCCATGTTTCAAAATGGTACAAGATTTTCAATTTGTTTCTTTTCGGTCTCTTAATTTCTATTTTGTTTCAGATCATAGTCCCTTAATGATTTCCGATCAAATTTAGCATACGAGGTAGCCTGAATAAGTATATTTTTGTATATTCGCCTTGTAAGCATCCAATTAAGCAGCTTAATCATCTTGTGAACTCCATAAAATTAAATTTACTAAAATTTTATTTTTGTGGGGCCCATAAGCAAATTTTGTTCTATGGGGCAAACAAGATGATTATGCTATTTAATGGGATGCTTACATGGCGAATATACTAAAAATATATTTATTCCGGCTGCCACGTATGCTAATTTTGATCGGAAATCATTAAGAGACTATGATCTGAAACAAAATAGAAATTAAGGGATCGAAAAGAAACAAATTGAAAATCTGGTACCATTTTGAAACATGGGTCAAAGTTATGGTATTGTTTGTGCAATAAACCCTAGAAAAATACTAGTGGATACTTTTAGTTGGATAATGATTTATGTAGTCAGTAGGTGCATGTAATTAATAGTTTGAAAAGTGAAATTTCGGCAAAATCCATTATTTG
The DNA here is from genome assembly GCA_949634005.1 of Mallotus japonicus. NCBI lineage: Eukaryota > Viridiplantae > Streptophyta > Magnoliopsida > Malpighiales > Euphorbiaceae > Mallotus > Mallotus japonicus. Next base: position 23,478 of record CATIWK010186413.1, read on the forward strand.
GTCCTCAGATTATACGAGTTTTTCACACTTCGTCTCTAATCATTTATTTTGATGAATTGAGTCCCTCAACTTTTATTTTTTTTTATTTTCATCCTTTTTTCATGGTAAATTTCAAATTGAAGATGTTGTTGTCTTCTATTGAATTATAAAAGCACGACTCAACCAATTATTGGTTGTGAGCTTGATCATTGAACTTAATTTCATTGTTGATTGTGAGCTGCTCCAAGATGTTGATGCAAATTGTTTATTTTGACAGCTGATTGAGACATGTTTTTTGTTGAAACGTGCTTTTATAACTCAATAGAAGACGAGACATCTTCAATTTGAAATTTTCCGTGAAAAAAGGATGAAAATAAAAAAAAATAAAAGTTGAGGGATTCAATTCTTCGAAATAAATTATTAGAAAGGAAGTGTGGAAAACTCATATAGTCTAGGAACCAAATAATGGGTTTTTCCTGAAATTTCTTTTAAATCTTTTCATCTCATTTGCATGTCCTCTTGTATATAAGACTATACAAGTAATTTTTTAAAATATATATATATACACACCGATGAATGTCACTGCTAATAATATCTATTATTGTCCTTTTTAACATTATAGTTGTTAGTCAAAAAGAGAAATTTATTGCCCACAGCAAGCTATAATTAAGCCTTGTTGAAGCCTTATGCCACTTAACCATAAACTTCAACTTAGAGTCTAGTTGATTATTCTATCATGTTTGTGCTTTTTCTATATATTTTTTTAAATTATGGATATCTAAAATTTATTTACTTTTAATTAATCAAGTTTAATTCAGCTAAAACTAGAAAAATACAAAAATTTCTTAATAACTAATTTAATATGACTTTATGTATTATAAATCGAACATAAGACGTTATTTAAACGAGAACAACTTATACTAGTGATAATCCAAAAATTGTTGGTTGTGCTTTTCCTATATTAATTGAAAGTGGACATGCCCTTATGACACGATGAACTAGTGTGAAAAAAAAAAAAACACAAGGCTAATATACAATTAAGTCTTAAAAAAATAAACAAGTTTCAATCATAAAAATAAAAACATAAATTTTGAGAGAAAAAATAATATTATCTTATTGATTATTCTATATATAAAATACGAGAAAAGTGATATCTATTTATAGGGTGGTACATCCCACCAACCCCAAACTAAGTAGGAAATCAAATCCTAAATATGCTAAAAAACTAGAATAGGAATAAAATACAATCCTAATTAAATATAAAATTCTTCCCTTATTAAATCTAACTAAATCGGAAAACTAAATAATAATAGTAGTAGTAGTAGTAGTAAAATAGTCCCTCTACATCATTCTCCTTCACTTGAAAAAAAACTTGTCTTTGAGTCTATGCTTGAAAATTGAAGCCTTCCATGCCAAACAAATAAATATTTTGAATACATTTGTGTCTTTGAGAAGCAACCTGAGGTAAATCCTTAAATTTGAAATTTTGTTGTGCCCATAAAATTCAAAAGAGGATAAGTAGCAATGTGATCAAATTTTGTAGCCCAATAAAATCAACATATCAAAGCTCATCAAAATATAATTCAAGAATTTTGAATCATTAATTCACCATGAACTTCTTGATTTGCCAAAATCTCCACATCATTTTTGAGATCTGCAACCTTACCATAAATCTTTTCTTCAATCTCAATTTTAATTTTTTCATCAATCTCTTGAATCATTAAAATTACTTCTTTCTCTTCTACCTTTTCTTCTTTACTTTTATAAAATTTTTCTTCAGTATTAACTTCACATTCCATTACTACCTGTTCAATTATCTCTTCCTTTACCACTTCAATTTCACCTTTAATATTTTTTGCCTTTTCATCAACTTGACACACCATACCTTCTTAAAATGAGATTGACTCATTATCTAGCAAAAGAAATTCATCTTCTAACAACCACTTCATCATCAACTAAGATCTAATAGATGTTCTTCCTTCCTCCTTTATTTTAGATTGAAGTCTCTTCTACTAAAAATAAGCACATCCTCTCAATTTGAAGGTTGCTAACTTTATACGTTCATCATATGAGATTTTCAAGTATTCAAAAATTCATTCCATCCCTACAATCCAATTAACAAAAACATTATTATAAGGATCACCATCATAACAAGGAATGTCTTCCACATAAATTTGATATTTATGTATGTTTGCAAAAATAAATCTGTCAATAGGTTGGCCTCAAGTGGAATCATCTCTTAGACTTGCCCTATTGTCAAATTGATTTCTGTTGGCAACTATTGTTCAAACATAAAATTGATCATCAATTTATTCAAAGTGTCCCTCAATCCGCTAGAATCTGTGATCTCCTTTTTGCTTAAAGACTTTAGACACCGCCTTTTGATTCTGCCATGCAGTTCTCTAGGTTTTCATATTTTTATCATTGTCATGAATACGATTGCTTACTCTAATATAGCCACCTGACATCGGAGCAAGCAAGCACCACTTGATGTAGCAAGTCAGTGTGGAAAGAAAACACAAAATAAATACACAACTAAGTCTTAAAGAAAAATAAACAAGTTTCAATCATAGAGACTTAAAACACAAATTTTGAGAGAAAAATTTGTGTCTAGTTGACATTCTATATATAAAATATGAGAACAATACTCTCTATTTATAGGGTGGTACATTCCACCAACTCCAAACTAAATAGGAAATCAAATCCTAACTATGTTAGGAAATTAGAATGGAAATAAAATAAAACCATAACTAAATTTAACATTCTTCCCTTATTAAATTTAACAACAACAACAACAACAATAATAATAATAATAACATTAATAATCTAAGTAATAATAATAATAATAATAATAGAGTAGGAATTTTTGCACTTCTCCTGTTGATAATTGCACTCCACTTTGACTTCATTTATAGTTTAAATGATTTAATTATCCTTAATTCAAATTAATTATATTTTTTCATTTCATTTAATTATGAAAAGTTTACTTTCCCCAACAATTAATATTAACTTTGTTATGAAACCAACAATCAATAGTAACTTAAGTATGTATACATGGTCAAAATTAATAACTTGAATGCAAATAAAAGCTATTTATAATTTTATTAATTTATCATATTATTTTATTTTTAAGTTCAGCTTATATTGCTAAAATTTTATTAAAAACAGTTATATTTTTTTATGAATTTAGTTGTAAAATATTAATTTTTAATTTTTTAATTGTATTAACATTTCAAGTGTTTATACATGGTAAAAAAATTTAATGATGAATTTAATTTTGATTTTTCTATTAATTTTTTTTAATAAAATAGTATTATACAACATAAAAAAAAAATTTAATGGTGAATTAATTTGAATTTTCGATTAAAATTTTTAGTAAAATGATAGAATATAATACTAAAAATATTACATGTAGTAAAAAATTAATATAAAATTAAAAAATTAAAAAAAATTTACAAATATTAATTAAGTTGATAAAAATATAATTATTAATTGAAGGGTACTAATGTCATTGTATCTAACATAAAAATTCAAATAGAATGTATTTATAAATGGAGGGAGTACAAAAATCCCTACCCATAATAATAATAATAGTAGTAGTAATAATAAAATAGTCCCTCTACATCACCTTAATAGTAGAAAATCTAGCTCTCATGGGTGCAGTCTATAGTTATATATTCAATGTTGCAAA
>CATIWK010186489.1:0-11082 GCA_949634005.1 Mallotus japonicus
ATATTATAAATGCATAGTTAAATGATGAATGGATTGATACTTGATAATATTACATGCTTGAGTGTGTTATTTTTCATAGAATATTATGTTATTCATTTGCTGAGTTGCAGGCTCACTCCTCTGCGTTATTTTTCAGGATTAAAAGAACTGTAATTGGTCTTGAAGAAATATTTGCATCAGTTGCATTAGCAGTGTGTCAGGTAGGTCAGCAGAAGGTCATCATCAGTTTTTCTTAAACTTGACATGCCTAGAATATTTTCACATATTGTAATAAGGCTAATGTGTTGTATATATATATACATAACATAAGGAAGATGTGAACTTATGATGTTGTGAGCTTGTTGGTGTGTGATATGTATTACTTGTATAAATAGTTTTATTACATATGTTGAATTGTGAGTTAAAAATTTGACATTAAATAATATGTCATGTGTTAATCATATACATACAATGTATGTTTGACATCCTTAACAGGTGTCACACTATTTATCTCATTAATTTTTAAATAATAATACCAATAAGATTAATTAGATTACTTAATAATAATAATAATAATAATAATAATAATAATAATAAGTTATTAAATATAACAATAACAATATATTTTAATTAGATTACTTAATAATAATAATAATAATAAGAAAAAGAATAATAATAATAATAGTAATAATTAATAAGTTATTAAATATAACAATAACAATATATTTTAATCAATAAAAATGACATTTATCTTGTTTTTATTTGTAATATCATTACTTACTTTAATCAAAACGATGTAATTTTGGACAAAATTACATCATTTTGGTTATCTATAATATATGTGTATGTATTAATATACAGTAAAATAATAATTAAAATAATATTATTTAGCTCATTAATTTTAAATAATATTAATAAAATTAGATTACTTACTAAAAATAATAATTAATAAGTTATCAAATATAATAATAATATATTTTAATTAATAAATTATACAATTTGAAATCATATAATATTAATTTTCTTATTGTCATATTTTAGTTTAAATTGAAATATAATGGGCATTCCACATTTTTACTTGTTGTTAATAATAATAACAAATCTCTTATTTCTTATATTTTAAGTTTAAATTATATTGTATGGACATTTTACATTCTTATTTATTGATTGAATTATTTGAAACTATGCAATGTGAATTTTTTTATTTTCATATTTTAAGTTTAAATTGTAATATAATTGATATTTCATATTTTTACTTGTCAATTAAATAATAATAATAATAATATTTTATTAGTAATTTATTTATTATATTTTAAACACAAAACATATTATATTTTATCATTTAGGCTCAAAATCTATTGGATCGAACTCAAACACCTTTTTAATTGTTTTTTTTTTAATTGGGTCCGTGTGAGTCTCTTTACAATATCACAGAAAAGGGGTAGAAGTGAATACACATATTTTTGTCACTAGGTTTTGTCACCACTCAGGGTGATGACAGAAGCAAGAATAGGTTCTTGACCCTTCTAACCTAGATGAAATGAATCAAATAGGAGGCTGGCCTCACTGGGAAGCCTTGATCACTGAGATCAGTTGATAATTAGACACTAATAATATATTGAATTTTGTCAAAATGTGTAGAGAGTTTACAATATTGAAGCTTTGGCTTTTATAAGCCTTGGTGTCCGATTAAATATGAAAACAAAAATCACCCAAAGACTTACCTAAAAGAGATAAAGAAATAAATCATGATTATAAACTTCCTAAATTATTCTAAGGAAACATCCTAAATTAACGAAAAATCACACAACTGTTGAAAGAGAATTCCCACCTACTTAATACTTCTTTAGAAGGGTTGGATTTGATTAAAAAAGGTGCTCGGAAGAATGTAATGAATGGAGAAGATACAGATTTTTGGTCTGATCCATGGATCCCAAATCTGCCTTCTTTCAAAGTCCAATCTTCTAAGCCTCTGAATGCTCATATTTATAGAGTAGCAGATGTGATTGATCATCATTCTAAAACTTGGAATCTTCGGGTGTTGAACTCACTTCTATCTGGCTCAGAAATAAATGCTATTGTTCAGATTCCTCTTAGCCGATCCAGACACCAATATAGATGAATTTGGCACTTTAATAGAACTGGAGAGTACAGTGTTAAATCTGGATATCATTTTCCGGTATCTCAAGCTTGCAATATCAATTCTGATGCTTCCTCTTCTTTGATACTTGATAAAGCTTTTTGGTTGTCTATATGGAAGCGACATGTTCCTCCAAAATTACATGATTTCTTTTGGAGATTGATGTCCAACTCCTTAGCTACGAGACTGAATTTGTTTAAAAGAAAATTGGTTAGCTCTCCATTATGTCCTTGCTGCCAAGAGCAGGAGGAATCGATTGAACATGTTTTCTTTTTATGCCCTCTGGTGAAACGGATTTGGTTTCTATCCCCTTTGGGTTTTATTCCTGCTAATCATGGTTTTCCTTCTGTCCAGCAATGGTGGAGTGACATTTGTTCTTTATTTTCTGATCATGAACAGGTTGAAATTCTGGATTTAATTGTTTTCCTTTGTTGGTATATATGGAAGTGAAGGAATGAAAAGATTTTTGAAGGTAAAGAAAGCCCTCCAAATGACGTTGTTTCTAAAGCAATAAACTACTGGTTGCAAATGCGGGACACTTCTCGCACAGATTCCGAGCCTTTAAGGCCTAGCGCTGATCCTATTCAGCGATCTGTATGGAGTGTACCTCCACCAGGTTTTGTGAAGTTTAACTCGGATGCTAGCTTTGTGAATGATCGAGGTATTGCTGATTTGGCTGCTATTATGCGAAATGATAGAGGGACTCTTGTAGATGGTTTTTGTTTTTCCAGACCCTCTCGATCTGTCTTAGCAGGTGAAGCTTTAGCTATGCTTTCTAGTGTAACGATTGCAAAAGCTAGAGGGATTAAGAAAGCCATCTTTGAATCAGATTCGAAGTTACTCATTGATACTATTATTCATTCATCTGATGGAGTTCCTTGGGATATTGCAGCCATTATACAAGATATTAGAGAACTAGCTTCAAACGAATCTTTCTTTAAGTTCTCTTATGTAAAAAGATCTGCTAACAAAGCTGCTGATTGGGTGGCTAAACATGTATCTCAGCTTATGTTGAACACTGCTTGGTTATAAATGTTCCTTCAGATCTTGCTGTAATCTTGTACTCTGATGCCCAAGGGCCTTTGAGTTAATGAAAAATTAATATTGTTAAAAAAAAAAAAAAAAAAAAAAAAGAATTCCCACCTACTTTGCTGCCATTTTCCTTCATACTGTGGTGAGCGCTTTTTTCCGAATTCAGACAAATCAATTGGACTATGGCCCCACTTTCAAAAGATAAATCAGGCCCACCGGAGGTATCTGGCCTGTTAGGAGTTTGTTTTATCTAGGCCATTTGGGCTGGTATTAAGTTCACTACTATTATTCATATTTATTTATTTTTTATTAAATTAATATTCGGTACTATATTCGATTTTTAGTTCGGTACGATTTTGGTATAGTTCGATACTGTTTTCGGTTCTATTTTTTGTAAATATCCAGTACCGTATCAAATTAATCACAAAATTTAGTTCGGTTTAATTTGGGATTAAAATTATTCGGTTTGGTATTTCGATTCGATATTTTCTCCGTCTCATCCTCAGCCATAGTTGCTTTATTAATTGAGAAAAATTGGAATGTGTGTTATTTAGAGCCTAAAATATAGAGGACCAAAATTTTTTTTTTTTTAGTAAAATTTACTGTTCATGCATCAATATCTAAGCAATTGCTGACTGAATGAGACCCGAACATTGAGTTAAACCAAATTCTGCATTTTAATATTGAATAGTTAGCGTCTGGTTTAAGTTCTCACAAGTGCGCTAGAAGAAAAACAAGACACGACGTTGAATAGGCAAGGCAAGTGGGTTGGTTTGAGTTCTCACAAGTGCGCTAGAAAAAAAAAACAAGACAGGAGGTTGAATAGGCAAGGCAAGTGGGTTTGCTAACATTGTGGTTTAGTTTTTTTAAGTTTTAATCAAGTCAAATTGAGTGGTTGAATATAGTTGTTTGGCTAACATTGTGGTACAACTAATTCATTTGTGGACATTAGTACACAAGGATAATATGAAAACGAAAAAAAAGGCCATCGTAGAATAAGGAAATTGAGGGGTACCCATGACACTTGAAGTAATGGGTTCAAGTGCAAGGGATAACGTCTTTAGGTATTTAAATGTTGAGCTAATTGTTTAAGGTTGACTAGTTCCAGCAACAGGGTCGGTTCCGTTTAGAGGTAGAGGATTCAGATCCCCCTCCACCTCCACCTCCCTGGCCAAAAAAAAAAAAAAAGAATAAGGAAGTTGAGAAGCAAATGAGTTTGAATATATTTGAATTTGTTGTATTAATTATTAAAATTAGAAATTTAATTGATTAAAAATAAAAGTATTAGAATTAAAAAATTTTAAAATATAAATATTAAATTAGATATTTTATTATACGTGCACTTATAGTTAGGAGTGAGCATTGGTTAGTTTAGCTACAAAATTGAACCGAACGAACAAAATCGATTAATCGAAAATATTCAAAACAAAAAATGAAACCAAACCAAATAAATACAAGAACCGAATCAAATCAATTCAATTTGGTTCGGTTAATGGGTTTATTAATTTTAATTTTAACATATTTTCTTAATTTTTTATTTATTAATTTAATTTTTTTTTGTAAAATTTATTCAATTATAATATAACTAAAAATGTTTTTTCTCATAATTTTAATATTTAAACATATATTTTTTAAATTAATATATTTAATATAATATTTTATAATATATATATAAATATTCAGTTGGTTCAGTTTTTTGGTTTTTATTTTTAAAATCGAAACCGAACCAATTAACTAATTTTTATACTGTTTATAACTATAACTGAACTAAAATTATATATATAACCGAATTGAACCAATTGATTCAATTTAATTCGGTTAATTATTTTTGATCATTTTTACACACCCCTATTTATAGTCTAAAAATTCAATATAACAAATAAAAATACCAAAACTCAAAATATAATTTCTTTTAATACGAGCGTCAATTATAGGACTGGCCTTACATACATTGCATTTAAAAAGTTTTGTTTATACTGTTAGAATCTTTTGTTATTGTTTAAAACGAGATTTTAGATTTTAATCATGGTATATACAATCACATTAAATAGTAAAGTTTCAGATTTGAATTGTGATATATGCAATCACATTAAATAATTATTGATATTAAAAGAATGAAAGTTAATATTTCACGAAAATAATTTGTTTATATTACTGTAGTTTCCATTTTCATGATGCTGCGGACATACAAGAATGGCCTCATTTTTTTTTTTTTTAGCATTGAGAGTGGCCTCATTTCTTTTTTTTTTTTTGTCAAACAACAGAAATTAAACTATATTAAAAAACCTCTTGGGCAAGATATGAACAGACATTTTGGGTTAACCCTCCACCACTTGGTTCAAATGGTTAAGGGGGATATCTATGATCTTTGAGGTTATGAGTTCAAGTCCTAGGGACGTCTTTAAATATTGAGTTACCAGCCTAGAACTGGCTAGTTTCGGCTATGAGTTCGGCTCCGTTTAGAAGTTGAGAGTTCATATCTCCCTTCCCCTCCACTTTCCTGACAAAAAAAAAAAACAAACAGACATTCTGGGTTTAATACAGAAGAAGCACAGATAAACAAAACCCAGAAAAATACAGGAAAAAGATAGATCAACAACAGAAGGCAACAACCATGTATGATTGTAATTTGTCCCATGAGCTAAATGTTTTAATTTATTGTTCGGCTCAAAATAAAAATGTTTTTTTTTTAATAGAATTACATAAAACTGCCAAAATTCAAAGCTGACACTGTCTTAACTTCACATTACATGTGGGCCACTCCAGTTTCCTTCTCTCTGTAACTAGCTAACTTTTATCATACAATTTCCATCATTTATATTGGCGAGATATCAGTCAGTCATTCGTTCAACTACATAAAAGATCTTAAGAAGAAAGGGAAAAAAATAATTTCTCTGTTCCTATTAATTCATTTAGTCCTGAACTGATGGAGTTTCACTTCGGAGAAGATTTGAAAAAAAAAAATATAAAATAGTTGTTCCAAAAAAAAAAAATATAAAATAAATAAAAAAACAACAAACTACCACCACCACACTTTTTTTTTTTCCACCATTTCTTTTTACCACATCACAACAGGCTGGGATTTCAACCCACTCCCTCAAGATGCCTTACGCCACTAGGTCATATTGGCCGGGGAACTACCAACTTTGATTTTTCTTTTCTCAAAAAAAAAAAAAAAATATATATATATATATATATATATAATTTTAATTTAGCATCCAGTTGCATTACAAATGTAAAACCAATGTTTGATAAAACAAAAACAATAACCATGACAAAATTAAAGTCAATATGTTTTTTTTTTTTTTAAAGAAAGTCAATATGGTTTTAGATGGTCTTTTTAGTAGATAATATATTTGTTGGTGTGCTTTTTCTTTTTATTTTTTTTTCAACTATAAAGAATTTTTATATCACTATACAAATTTATTTTTTATCCATATTCTATTACTTATCTAAAAAAAAATTTTATTTTATTATAAAAATTCAATTATAGAACTTTCCACTATAGAACATTGGCCATTCAAATATAAAACATTCCACTATAAAACATTCAAATATAAAACTTTCCACTATCAACAAAAAATATTTCTCATATAGAAATAGTAAAATTTTATACCTCTAAACTAATTTAAAAAGTGAATTTTACTTTTTTTAATGTAAAATTTTTTATCCACTTTGAATGTATTATATCCAATAGTTAGATGTATTATCTATGTAATAAGTGTTTTACAAAATAAAAATAAAATCATATACATTACATATATCTAATAATTATGTCTGATACATTAAAAAAATCAATCACTTTATATATTTTTATAATTCTTTTTGTCTATAAATTGGTACCCTGATTTTTCCAAAAGCACCTACGAATTGAAATTATTCCACGAAACATAGTAGTTCTAGTAAAGAGACTAGAGAAAGATGGGCTCTGAAGAAGCATGTCGGGATGACGTGTTCACGGTCACAGTTAAGAAGAAGGAGGTGGTGGCCGCAGTGCTGCCAATGCAAGAACATTGGTTGCCACTCTCCAATCTAGACTTGCTTCTCCCTCCAGTAGACGTGGGCGTTTTCTTTTGTTACAGAAAACCAATAATGGCAGATAAGAGTTTTGCTTTTATGGTGGGTGTTCTCAAGAAAGCCATGGCTCAAGTTCTGGTGTCTTACTATGCCTTTGCCGGTGAGATTGTAGCAAACACTGTTGGAGAGCCAGAGATCCTATGCAACAATCGCGGTGTCGAGTTTTTTGAGGCTTTTGCAGATACTGAGCTTAAACAACTCAACTTGTATAACCCCGACCAGAGCATTGAAGGCAAACTCGTGCCTAAGAAGAAGAATGGAGTTCTTGCTGTTCAGGTCAGTACGTCACATACTAACTAAACTTTCTGCCTCTCTTTTCTCTCAACACATGGTTGTCCTAATTTGATGGACGGCAGGTAGATTATTATTATTATTATTTTTTGTCAAATCCTTTTGCATTAAGTGCTTTTAAAATTGCCAAGACTAACATAATAAGTACCAATTATTTGGATTTATTCTCTACTCGACATCCATGGAATTACATATGTATAGGAGATATATATGAAGAATTAGTATTAGATTATATATGAAAATTTTGGCCAGCATTGAATTTTCTAACTACATACTATATATACTAAATATTTTATATATAAATAATAAAAATATAATAATAATTATCCAGATTAGTTTAAATGTAATAAATCGTTGTATGCAAAATCTAATACCAGCTAAAAGGGTACAATTTTGCAGGCAACGGAACTCAAATGCGGGGGTGTAGTGGTGGCATGCACTTTTGATCATCGCATAGCCGACGCCTTCTCCACCAATATGTTTATTGTGTCATGGGCAGAAGCAGCTCATTCCAAGGCGACATCGTTGGTGCCTTCTTTCAGGAGATCTCTGCTGTACCCTAGACGTCCTGCTTGCATTGACCCCTCCCTAGACAACATGTACGTCCCAATCTCCAAATTGCAACCTCCAAACGAGCCTATGCCTGAGGCTGATCATCTGATAAGCAGGATATATTATGTTAAATCCGATCAACTCAATCAACTACAATCACTTGCTAGCTCCGATGGCTGCAAGAGGACTAAACTTGAGTCTTTCAGTGCCTTCTTGTGGCAACTGGTTGCCAAGTCTGCTAAAAAAGACTATGCCTCTGCAGAAAAGGTCATAATGACTTCCAAAATGGGCATTGTTGTGGATGGAAGAAGTAGGTTAAGTATCGATGGATCGACAGCAACACTAATGGATGCTTACTTTGGGAACGTGCTATCCATCCCCTATGGACGCAAGACTGTCGATGAGCTAATTGAACATCCATTGAGTTGGGTAGCAAATAAGGTTCATGATTTCCTGGAATGTGCTGTGACAAGAGAACATTTTCTGAGTTTGATTGATTGGGTTGAGTTGCATAGGCCAGAGCCAGCCCTTGCTAAAATTTATAGTAGTGGTAATGATGATGGACCGGCTTTTGTGGTCTCCTCAGGACAAAAATTTCCGGTTTCAAAGGTGGACTTCGGGTGGGGTGCGCCTATTTTTGGCTCATATCATTTTCCATGGGGTGGAAGTGCAGGATATGTTATGCCGATGCCAAGTCCTGCTGAGAATGGTGATTGGGTTGTGTACATGCACCTATTGAGAGGGCAAATGGAGCTGATAGAGGCTGAGGCTGCTGACTTCTTCAGTCCCCTTACTTGTGATTTTCTTAACGCATGATCATCATTAGCCAGCTAACTATCACAGTACTCCCTGTTGCATTAAAGTTTACTTGTGATTTTTTTTTTTCGTTTTGAAGCTTCCAAAGGTTTGTGAGGTAATAATTTCATCGTAACGTTTTTGGTGTTGTTCTAACTTTCAGAAATTTCCAATTTCAACTCACCAATTCAGTGTTATTCTAAGAGCTGGTTCAATTATCATTTTTCTTCAAAAGAAAATGATAATTTATAATTGAATTTTGAAATTACTAAAATTGTAAAATTATTTTTAGTTATTTTCAAAAGAGGCAACTTTTTACTATGAACTCTGTATTATGTTATACAATCCGTCCTACTATTAACTTAAAAAGTAATTATTTATCATTTTTAATTAAATTTTATTAGTTATTTTTACTTCTAAATAAAATAAATTATTTAACCTTTCAATTAATTAATATTTTTATAATTTAACTTTTATTAACCATAATTTTCTCCTAGGTAAAATAAATTAAAAATTCTACCTCACTTTCCAAATAAAGTAAGGTAGAATGAAAAATAGAATTTTATTTCTTTTTGGTTAAAAAAATAGCAGGCAACGCCGAGAAAAACTGAAAAGACTACACAACTATTTGCGAATGAATATCAAGACCTTCAAGGTCATTACTCATGAAACTAACGATGCCGGGATCAGGATAGTGAAGAAGAGTTAAACCCCAATATGCTTCTGTAGCCTGATTAGCTATCCAATCCGCACAAATTTAAGTACCGGACACGTATACTTAACTATTATAATTTCTCGATCAAAATGAGAATCGAAATGAATGGAAATGTTTGCTAATTTCTTGGAAACCATAGTTTTACTGAGTTTGAATCACAGTGTTAAGCTGTAAAATTGCTTCTCATTCCTGAATTAGAAAACATAAAAGATTAATTTGACCGTAATTATTATTGACAAAGAAAAGATCCAAGTACTGAACTGTTGACACAAATAGATGAACAACTCCAACAAGAGAACTATAGAATAATCTTTTCACGATTAGATAATGAAGACATGACCCATCTTCTAATTAAGTACTAATAAGGAGGATGGAAATTGTACATCTCTACTTCGCTGCCAGATATAGTTGACTGGAAAATTGTAAGATATATTCTATTGTACTTTTTATCATATCGCCCATTAAACTATGGTTGATCCAAAAATTTTATAAAAGAAACTTAGATGTGATGGTAGGGCCTTTGGTTGCCCTTTTGGAAGTGGCAGTTGCTGAGCTTTTGTACAAAAAAAAAGAAAAAAACAAACAAAAAGACATAAAAAAAAAACATCTAAAATCCATGGTATTGATTGGTTGGTTACGAGTGAAGGTGATACTAGCAGAGTGAGCGACTTCCTCGTAAACAAGAATAAGCTAGGAGACAGTATTGGTTGTATTATCTTCGATTTGTGTTGTGTCACCTTGGATCGGAGTCGTTACGTTGGGGTTGTGGGGGCGTCGTTATTGTTTTCCTTTCTTTTCAGAGAGTGAGTGCTCTGCTATTCACCCATGTCCCATGTCCCATGTCAAAATCCTCACCAGAAACTTCCCACGAAAATATTTGTTAATTGGGCACAAAATCTTGCACCCTACTTCATAGATGGCCCCACATATGCCAGGTGTCACAACACAACACTATCAGAATTCAGACAGGGCCCTGACCAACCAAAGTAGCAATATGGAGTCATTGAGAGCACCAAAATAGCGCTTTCAGTTACGTTCCAGACATCAACCGTTCGAGCGTTAAAATAGCTTTCACTTACCTTTCCAGACATCATGCGTGCCTTCAAGTAGTAATTGTGCAGCCATAACATAAATTTTCAAAACATCAAGTGCCAATATATAGATATGTCATGAAACCTTTTCATGCTTTTCTTTAAGTAGCAACAACATAGTACAGTTTTAAAGAATGCATCAACTGCATGTTTATGTAAGTTGATGAAATTTACATCTAACATTTTTCTATTTGGTGAAAAAAAAAAAAAAACTGCACCCCAGGGAAAAGAAGACATTGAGCCAGCAACATGCGACGTACCTTGCTGCACAGCAAATTCATATTCATCCCTTCGATTGTAAGTCAATCAACAGGACTCTGCTGTTAGGGTGGAGATTGTCAGTGTTATATATATAATGATTAGCACTTAATTAAGTTGGAGTGGAAAATGACAGAGTTCTGCAGTTTGTT